>OY282644.1:27556226-27733726 GCA_958299015.1 Tetanocera ferruginea
CAAAATCAAAATCAAAATCAAAATCAAAATCAAAATCAAAATCAAAATCAAAATCAAAATCAAAATCAAAATCAAAATCAAAATCAAAATCAAAATCAAAATCAAAATCAAAATCAAAATCAAAATCAAAATCAAAATCAAAATCAAAATCAAAATCAAAATCAAAATCAAAATCAAAATCAAAATCAAAATCAAAATCAAAATCAAAATCAAAATCAAAATCAAAATCAATATCAAAATCAAAATCAAAATCAAAATCAAACTATGGCTTAACCCAGAATTACTCCCAAAATGAATTGATTTTGGTTTCAGCTCAAATTTCTCTCCGTATTGAAGGGAAATGTGAACTACGTAATGTATTCATACACTGAGAAAAAAAACATACTTTAAAATTAAACAAAAAATTTTAAAATAGAAATTAAAAGCATTTGCGTTTCTACAAAACAAAATTTAAAACAAACGTGTTTAAATTTCAACTATCAACTCCTTCCTTTTTTTATAATTTTTCTTATGTCTTTGAAAAAACAAAAAAATAACTATCTGAAAAATATGACAGTTTTTGAAATTTTGGTTTTGCAAGTAACGAACATAAACGATAAAATAATCACTAATTAATGTTTTTCAATATTTAGAAGTCAAACTTCATGGAGTGGAGTTGAAATTCGGTATTCGGAGGGTCCCAGGGGTCGCTGAATACGAATCTCGTGTCGAAAACGCAGAAAAAATTAAAAACTGGCATCGAAGACATCAAGCTTAAAACATTTGTTTTAAATATTAAAATTTTTGTTTTAAATTTGTTTTTACATTTAAAAACAATGTTTGAAAAACAAAAACTTTTGTTTTAAATTAAACTTTAAAAACATTTGTGTTTAACTTTAATGAAATTGTTTCAAGCTCTATTTCAAACACAAATTTGTTTGATATTAACACAATTTTATTTAGTTTTAACACATATTTCCCTCAGTGTACGTATTTGTACAAATACAAGGGCAGTTTAAATAGTTCATAAGATAAAAGTAAAAAATGTTTGATTTTTTTTTATGTTAACATAACTAATTCTTGTGTTTTACATGGGCTTGTATATGAATACGTGGAGCTGATATACAAGTACACGTGATCAGGCACAAAGGTTTTTTATGAACGTTAACATACATACATATTTCTATAGTGTAGAAGATCATGTTCTCGATATCTGAATATAAAATAAATACGGTTGGTATTCAAAAATTTTTTGGTACAATAAAATGGAGGCCAATATTAACTATTCGAAAAATCAAAACTCGTATCTAAAAATTCTAAAAAAATTTGAGATTATTCTTTCACCAAGTGTAAGACTTTTTTAAGAATAGTCTACAGTTTTTGAGAAAAAAAATTGTATGTGCTAAAAAAAAACATTTTTAATTCATTCGCAATTTTGTTCAACCAAAAATTTTTTCGACTCAACTTACCGTATTTTTTCTAACTTCAGACATCGAGGTCACGACCTAGACAGGTTTTAGGCACATTAAAGATTTGTAGGGGAACAAAATATTACTTTTCGAAAAAAAAGTCAATCGGAAAAAATTTTTTTTATTTAATTTTTAGTTTTTGAAGTGAAACTTCTTTGGCGGCGAGTGAAATTTCAAGGTCCTTTTTCGTGACTCTAGGCTAACGTTTTCAATTCATATGAAAATTAAAAAAAAAATTACTGCCGCTGGCGAAAATTGAACCCCGAACATCGTTGCTTATGAGCCGGAATCTATACGTTTACGCCACGTAGGCACATGATACATAGCCAAACAAAATGTAATTAAAACTGAACGCGTAACATACTGAAAATAACATAAATAACATTAACATTACATTAACATTAACATTACATTATTAACATAACCGTAACATCATCCTACAAGTATGCACGGAAAGAAAAAAATAGAAAAATAGCTAAAACAGGAGCAGAATGCGTTCGTGAATATAGAGAGCGAATTAGAGCTCTTAAGAATACAGCCGCAGCTGGGTCTGCAACTAATGATGAAGCTAAGGTGATTGCAACAACGGCTTAGTTTCAAAATGCATTTTTACGAAACATCAGTGTATTTTGGTGAATCTACAAAGAACCAATCTCCAAAAAACACACTGATGCATCTCAACAAAATTTTAAAGCCAACCAAGTTGATGCACTCAACAATCAACGTTCGCTGCTCTATGAGGCCCTCTATCAACATAACAATTATTATGATCAGAAAGCAGGAGGTAATAATTAACAAGATTTGCCTCTGCTTTCGGAGGCTCTTTCAAAGAGTACTATGCAAATGCAATCCAGCATTCAAAAAGTCACAATGTTGAGAAGACATTCGAAAGCAACTAAAACACCAACTGAACTAAAACAAGTACCGAAATTAACTGTTATTTTACAATTTTCAAATGAAAAAAATTGTCGAAAGACTTTTTCAAATATACCATTATGTTACAAATGTCCTCAGTCTCACGAATATTAAGTCGCTTTTAAATTTGAAACTGATTCTTTAAAAGTTAATTTCTTGCCTAGTATATTTCGTGGAAAAATAAAGGTTACTTTTGACTTTTATTTTATCGGTCAAAAATAGCAGTTATTTTGTGACTTTAATTTTTTCGGTAAAAAATATCAAGCAATTTGTGTTTTCTTAAAGACCGCTTGACAGATTGAACTGTTGATCCCATGCGTAAAATGTCTCACCGATGAGATGAAAATAATATCAAAATCTTTTTATCGGTAAAATGACTTGAACAAATATAAATTACCTGATATTTTTGACCGAAAAAATAAACGGCAGAAAATAACTATTATTTTTGCACAAAAAAACTATAAGGCACAAAAAACTGTTATTTTTGTCGGAAAAAAATAAAAATTAAGATTAATATGTGACACTTTCGACAAAAACCATATTCGGTACGGTCCCTGGATGCAAATATTGAATCAACAAATTATTATTTCATTTCGTATTGATTGAATTTCTTTTCAGATACTTGCTCTCTCTATTTCACACTAAAATCTCTCTTATTTCTTAGTGTTAAAGAAGTTTCACTTCTGCCACGTGTACGTTGCTACACGCGAGTTTTTTTCTATTATTATATATTATTTGAGAAACTTTTAATCACCATTACTTTAAAGAGGACCTTCAAAAACGTAGGAACTAGTGGTTTCCGAATTTGTTTTCGTCGAACTCATCAAATGGAGACACTACAAACTTAAGTGTGAAAATTCTATGCTGGGACCGTCAATGGGCTAATTTTGTATTTTTTCAAAAACTTTCAGCTCTTGAAGTTAGCGGTGTACGTACCTGTTATTAAGACTATATTAAAATTAAATTGAAAAATAAACTGTTCTGTACGAAAACACTTTTTTTTCTGAATATATGATATGCTTTTTTGTATTCATAGAAAATGAAGGAATAGCATCTATAATAAATGTTTATTGCAGTGTCATTTCAACTATAAGCTATGACAATATCCGAGATTATGTTTGCATAAGTCCTTAAAGACTAGAAAAAATAATTTAATTCTAATGATGAAACATAATTTTTATCATGGTTGTATTACCAGCATAGCAGTCGCCTAAACAAACTTCTAATAAAGTCCACTATATAAAATCAAGTCAATCATCTAATTGACATAAAAAGCAGAAGAGGGACAACTGCTGAAGTCCTACGCATAGAAATAAACATAAAAGTATAAATAAGCATACCAAAGTTAAGCAGTTACCTCTGATAAAACTCTTCACAGCCAAGTTTAAAGCTACATAAAAAATTTGACATAAAACAAAATTTACTAACATCCGACAGCTGTCCCAAGATTGTCCCTAAGAATTTTTTTTTTTTAACCAGCTTGAAGAGCTTTTTAATCTTATGCTTAAACGTGTTTGTTTTTGTGCTTGTGTTTGTGTTTGCAAACGTAAACATTTAATATATTTTTAACCACTTTTAAACGCACAAATTTTTATTTGATATTCAAAAATTTTTGTGTCCACATAAAAGATTTAGCTGCCAGTCAGCTAAGAGAAGCTTTAACCTTATTTATATGCTGTATACAGCGCGCATGTAAATAGAAAATAATATGAAGAAAATTTATCATTTGGAAAAGCTAAGGCAACAACAACAGCAACAACGGCAACCTAGGCCAGCTGTGGCTGCAGGACACTAAGTATAGTGAGTAGTACTTTGGCTTTGGCAATGAATGCAAAACAAATTGTTTGCTGGGTTAAATTAATACACACAGCAACACACATACATTTAGCAGAAAAAGTTTATAAAAAAAAAATAGAGAAAAAAAAAAAAACAAAAAACTCTTGGCTAAAAAGTTAAATCTTCACAAGCGGATATGAAACGCCGCTAACGGAAGTTGCATGCAACAGCAACATCAGTAGCAGCAACAACAACAGCAACCTAGCAACTAGCTTAACCACAAGCATAACAACAGCAACAACACCAGCAACGTGCTGCCACTGCCAATGTTTGCTACAATATTTGTTAAATTTTACATAAAAATTTATCTGCTTTTACGCCATAATACAACACCACAGTCTGTCTCACGCTGTCTCTCTCTCTCTCTCTATAGCTTGCTCAAGTCTAGACCGCCTTAGGTTGCATGCAAAACTGTAAATCCTAAAGAAATGATATATGATGGCGTTTCAACGGCTTCCGTTTGTGGCGCTTAATCATTACTTAGGCAAGAAGTTGGCAACTGTTAACCAACTTGATGATAAAATAACAACAAAATCACAAGCAAACAGATAATGTTAATGCCACCTCACCCTCACCTCATCCTCGTTCTTACCATAACTACCACTCTACCACGTTGGTGCTGCCTTCAAGCGCTTTCACTGCTCTAGCTTGGTATATAGCTAGAAAACGCATTTAGAATAAAGCAGCCGCCATCTTGTGCTGCTCATCGTTTATTAATTCTCGAAAACGAATTTAATTACAGTCAGTATTTTATCGGCATCCTTATATTGCTGGCACCAGGATATGCAAAGCATGCGTGAGTTGCGGTTGTTTTAATGCTAGTTGCTAGTTTCTGAAAAGTTCTCAAAAAAACTACTTAACTGTTTCAACATTATTCGAAAAGAGAATTATTCCAAACGAATAAGAAATTTGAACAGAGCAAAAGTAAGTATTGCTTGCTTGCTATTCAATAGAGCGCAGATCAGAACTAACTAATAAAGAAGTTGCAAATATCAGATGAAATATCTAAATGATGCAATCATTTAACATTTGCTCTTCTTACTCTAAGCTTAGGTTATGCAAGAAACTTTTGCAAAGAAACAATTTTCTTCAAAACGAAAAAATTTATTCATCAAAGCATGTTGTTGTACCCAGAACCGATGTTGATCTGATTAACTGCTTTTCAAATATTTAATAATAGTAGGCGATGTTATCTCTACTCAATCATTATTCTTTTTGAATTTAGGTTGAAATTCAATTTGTCTTAAACTAGTAGCACTTAATATCTAGTCAGAATGAAAACGAATTTACGTCATCATCAACGTAACGTGACGCAAATGGTTTTCGTAAATATCCAACAAAATGCAATTTTATTACATATAACTTTATTCCTATGAATGCTATTTTTGCTCAGCAAATTCGTTTAAACTGAGTATTTTTTTGAACTCACGCTAATTTCCGAGAATTCTGCTGAAATTTGTTCCACTTCGCTCCAACATATTTCAGAATAAAATAACCTCTTCCAAAAACCATTAAGAGGTTGCTGGTTTAACCGTGTTTATTTCATAGAAAAAAATAATTGTATATCCGAAAATATACTTTGGTAGTCCGCAGTTGAGCACAAGCACAGATGGATAGAGAGCAACATTGATTTTATTGAAATTCTCGCAACACAAACGCGTGAAAAGAAAACGGTCAATAAATGCCTGGCATCAGTTTTAATTTCTTGAAAAACTCAACTCTTTAATTAAAGATATTTATTATTAAATGTTCTTTAAAATTAAGCCCTATGTTGTTCTGTACACTGAAAATGTAAATTATGTATGCGTTCATAAAAAAAACTCACACTTATTTTGCGTTCACTGAGCATCTTAATATATAAAAAACAAGCGTCCTGCTCCGTGCTCTATATCGCTCAAACTTTTTATGGTTGTTGTTTTTGCTATGCTTTTTTAAACATGTTCAGCCTGAACCAGAACCTGTTTCGCACATACAGCCAAATATCGCTTAAACACTTAACTGTCAGCCTGAAAGTATGCACAAAAATTGTATTTGATATTTTTCAGTAAGAATTAGAGAGCTACTTAATTATTTTGAATACGACCCGTCGTATGACGGGCTTCTAACAAGTGTATATATAAACTCCAAGTGCACAATACATGGCTTGAGTGTAATCAATAGACTGCGGATTATATGCAATTGCATATATGTTGCATATCTTGCATATCTTAATATATAAAAGACAAGCGTCCTGCTCCGTGCTCTATATCGTAAAACCTGTTCAGCCTGTACCAGAACCTGTTGTAAAATTATCCATTTGAAATCTTTGTACGTACTGTACTTTTTAAAACCTGTTCAGCCTGGACCAGAACCTGTACTTAAATTATGTATTGGAAATCTTTGTACTTGAAGACTAACGTTAGTTTTCTCAACTACTATACATCAAACATCATGTCTTGCTATTACAGTGCTTCTTAATTAACAGAACCAGAAAATATTCGGTCTGCATAAACTGAACAGCAATTATTACTTTCAGTGACGTTGGTGTCAATTGGAATTGCTTGAATTAAATCACAATGTTCGATTTTCTGATACAAGTTTTAGCGATTAGCTACTCAAGTTAGGAAATGGAGATGAAGATATCATAGAAATTCCCGATCATTTTGTTTGTAAACGTTCGCTTATTAACCCTTTCAATGGCTTGCCTAGAATAATCGTGGATAATTTTTTTGAGTTTATATTCCCATCATTTAAGCAAAAAAAAGATTAAAAAACATCCCTCTAATTTTTACATGAGCTGCTTTGCTTTTGGCAGGCTGTCTAATATAATGTACAAAACCATGATAACGTTGTATTATAATATTTTAGTTCAACTAAAACAACCGGAGACAAATGCAAATGCGTTATTTATGCAATTGTTATTATAAAAAAAAAATTATACTTTGAACACCAATCACAATAATCACTTCTTTTTTGCAAAATTTATTAACACACGATATAAAAAAAATTGAAGGCTTCTGTTGGGCATAAAATCGAAAATCTAACTAAGTTAAACGTTATATATCTCCCTAAAATTATTTTTGTCATGTTGGCACAACTTCATTTCATAGTACCAACCTATTTGATTTTAGAAAAGACGTTGGAAAATAAAAAAAAAAATTTTTTCCGAAGTGTCCAATATAATGAACAAATACATGGAAAGGGTTAAATAGATTTTTGGCGATACTTTGAGTCCGAATAACGTCAACCGTTATTCCAAAATTGCTATCCTGTGCCCAAAAAATTCCGATGTGAACGAAGTCAACGAGCAAGTTCTAAATATTTTAGTTGGTGACACAGTGAGAGATCTGAGCACGGATTAAATTGAAGACAGTGATGATAACGATAAACAAAATTACTCTGCCGAGTTTTTGAATGAATTTTATCCTTCAGAAATGCCACCGCATAAGTTAAACTTCGAAATTGGAAGTATTATAATACTTCTTCGAAATTTCAATACCAAAAGAAATATCTGTAATGGAAGGTGGTTAGTTTTGAAAAACCTATAAACTTAATTAATTATCGCATTGGTATTGACAGGCGCACTGGCGAACATGAAATAGTTTTCATACCTACAATTGATTTGGCCACGACCAACACAGATTTGCCTTTCACTCTCCGGAGGCGACAATTTCCAGTAAAACTGACATTTTCAATGACCATAAATAAATTGCAAGGTTAAATATTGCAAAAAGTAGAAGTTTTTCTAAAATAACTGGTATTTAGTCATAGGCAGTTTAAGCGGGCTGATGATGTAACACTAAGCATTATAGATGGCAAGGGACAAGGTTAATTGGTTAAAATTCTAAGAATTTTTTTACTAGAAATGTTGTATATAAGGAAGTTTTATAAAAATAATTTAATAAACATGCTTTCAAATAAAAACCTTTGTAAATAAATCCAATAAATTTTTTGTCGCATTTTGTACTCTAAATGGTTCCTTCCCGTCGTAGGACGGGCTTTTTCACTAGTTGCATATATTCTGCATATTGCATATATCTTGCAAATGTTGCATACAGCTTGCATATGTTGCATATATCATGCATAATTCACACATGCAATAACAATAGAGTTCAGCTACTACAGCTTTTTCGCACTTTCTCAGCATTAACCCATTTAAAACCACGACCCATAGCATAAAATGAATTTTATGTTAAGGATTCCAGTGGCTGAAAACAAGTTAATGTGGAAAAAATTTACCATCCAAAGTTTGGATTGGGCTCAGGGACAACACAGGACATAACTACTAACCATGCATACAAAGATCTATAATTACATAATCTCTTTTAGTCTACTTTTGAGTTGACCTTTTGACAAGTTAACATTAAAAACGCTACAGTTGTTAACAAAGGTACTCATACGGTTTAAAGGAGCAGTTAACATATAGTTCGTTCTACTAAAAGGTACATAAATTAAGTTGTTTGCGTTTCTGCTGCTTCTACGGTTAGTGTTAAAATTAATAAGAGAAAGGAGTTCTGGAGAATCAAATACACCGGTTATAAGTTGGTGTAAATAAACGATATCTGCAGACCTCCTTCGATCACTTAGTGACTGCAATCTTAGTAGTTTTAAACGATTCTCATAAGGAGGAAGGTTTAAAATGTCAGTTCCACTTAAGCCCCCCAGAGCAAACCGAACAAAACGTTTCTGTATCCTCTCTATTCGTTCAACATGCATATTATAACTTGGGGACCAGACTTGACTTGCGTACTCCAAGTGAGGACGCACTATTGCATAATACAACGTTGTAGTTGTGATCATGCTATTGAATTCTTTGGCCCAGCGTTTTATAAATCCAAGCATTGAAGACGCTTTTTTACAAATATTATCAATATGAATGTTGAACGATAACTTAGGATCCATGCATATACCAAGGTCTTTGACTGCATCTACACGACTTAAAGCAGTATCTTTTATATTGGAATCAAATAATAAATTATTCCTTTTGCGCGAAAAGGTCATAGTTTGGCATTTACTAGGATTGAGAAACATATTATTTTTAGAACACCAAACTTCAAAGGATTTCAGATCAGCCTGGAGTAGGTTGGAATCATCTTTATTTATTTATGTATTTATTTATCTTTATGTATTTATTTTTCTGTATATTTTCATATCGTCTGCATAAATCAGCAGACGAGAGTGTTCAATGACGTGTGTGACGTCATTTATTGCTAAAATAAACAGAAGTGGACCAAGGTGGCTACCCTGAGGTACACCTGATTCAGCAATAAATTCTGCAGACATTTCCCCTCGGAATCGTATTTGATAAGATCGCTCAGTCAAATACGATTTTATCCAGCATACAAAATATTGTGGAAATCCCATTAATTTAAGTTTGAATAAAATTAAGTCATGAGGTAATTTATCAAATGCTTTACTAAAGTCAGTATAAATACAGTCGACCTGGTTACCAGATTCCATTGAATTTAAGCAGAATGTTGTAAAATCAAGAAGATTAGACACTGTGGATCTTCCATTAACAAAACCATGATGACGAGTTGTTATGACTTCTCCACAATGAATTTTAACACGATCGTACACAATTCGCTCAAAAAGTTTGGGAATCGACGAAAGCTTAGCGATGGGCCTATAATTATTAACATCATTCCTGCAACCTTTTTTATATATAAAACTTATAAATGATTTTTTCCAAAAAACTGGAAAATAACTTTCTGTAATTGATTTACTAATAATAAAGCAAGTGGTCGACACAAAACGGAACCGCATTAAGTTAACACTGCGGCAGGAATTCCATCGGGTCCAGCGCCAAAGTCCTCATCAATTGTCCAAATATACTTTAAAATATCCTCGGAGGTAAAGGATATAGACTCCAAAGAGACCCTGGGTGAAGAGTTCATGTAGTCAAAGTAACCTTCATCAGGATTAAACGAATCTGAACAAAAAGATTCCTTGAAAAGATTGGCAAAAAGGCCACAAATTATAGAAGGATCATCCGTAAATCCGTCAAGAGTTTTGAAGGATGAAGGAAATCTATCAGATTTTTTCTTAGTATTTATGAACCCCCAAAATTTCTTTGGATCTGACAATATTCTCAACTTATATTGTCTAAATATTTATTATACAAAAGAGCTGAAAGGTTTTGAAATTCCAGAAAGAAACTTTTGTAGATTTCTAGGTCATTTGAGTCCAAACTACAGACGTATCTCTTCCAAGCCCTATTCCTGTTATTGCGAAGTGTTTTCAACTCCTTTGTGTACCAAGGGAATGCAGATTTTTTCGCAAATTTGAGGCTATAAGGTACGGACTGAGAAATTATAGCAAAGAGTTCTAAATAAAAAAAATTAATGGAATCATCAAGATTATGTCCATTAATATATTCTAAAATTACGTTTAGTTTATTGTTAAGTGGTTATTGTTAAGTGGTGACCGTGGCATGCAGGTTAAGTGTGTGGCTTAGCATGCTCGGAGCCCGAGTTCGATCCCCAGCCGCGGCGAAAAGTTTTTTCAATAAAAAAATTTTTCTGATCGGTCACCACCTCTCTGCAGACAATGGCAAACCTCAGAGAGTAAATAATGCCATGTAAAGCTTCCTGAGAACATGAACTTAAGCCGTTCGGAGTCGGCATAAAACATGTAGGTCCAGTTCTCGGTCAATTGTGTGCAAACATTTAATAACACACACAACACAATTGATCATTAGAAGCTCGGTCAAAGTCCTTTCAAGGGCTGAAATGGCCAATTTGTTTTTTTTTTTTTATTGTTAAGTAAATGATTCAATCTCAAAAAGTCAGCTTTTTTGAAATTGAATTCATAAACTTTATCCATTGAACTAGAATTAACTATATTCTCTCTATCCGATTTATACCAAAAACTCAATGGTGGATGATATACATCAATAGTAGTTAGAGCATGGAAGGCCCTCTTAACAAGAAGTCTTTCCAGACTATTATAAATACAACTCACTTGTTGTAAGTCAGAACATATACTGTCAACGAATATATGCTCTCCAAGAGTCTTCGCATTAGATGCACAAAAAAATGTATCATCGTCAGAAGAATGCCACTTTAAGTTGGGCAGATTAAAATCGCCCAACAATAAAATGTCGTCATTAACGTCAAGAATATTAAGAATATAGTCTAGACAATCTGCCAGACTTGTAAATAACTCTGCACTACTGTTTGGAGGAACATATGCATTAATTATGTATACATTTTAGCTACAATGTATAACCTTAACGCATATTAGTTCAATATTAGAAGCGCAGGGTATATCAACAAAGGAACTGACAAAGCAGTTCCTTACAGCAATAAGAACACCACCACCAACAGAAGAAATATCGCTGGAGTATCTGTCCTTTCTAAATACTTGGAAACTATTGTCAAACAATTCCAAGTCAGTAATGCTTTCATTCAACCACGTTTCATTAAACGCGATAATGTCCTCAGAACAATTCTGAGTAGAAAGAAATAAGTCTCGCGTTTTGGAGCGCAATCCTCTTACATTTTGATAGTAAAGGGATAGCCTATTTAGTTTTTTTGGTTCCGACGAGCTTTATTATTTGAGCTCCTTGACTTGTTTTTAGGTATAAATTCTGAAACGAGGATATTATCGGTCCACATATTAGAATTGAGAACAGTTGAAAAATCTTCGGCTGCAACTGTGAGAATAAATGAGGCGTGGGTGGGCTTATTGCCAATTTTCTTACATGAGCGGAAAGCATTTTGGGATATCAAACTACATTGTTCGACAAACGTCAGAATATTATTAGTTGATGTGTCGGGTTGTAACCTTGAAATAAAAATGTTCTTTGTCCTCGAAACTGCTCTTAGAGTGGTTAGCTCAGTTGAAAATTGAACGGATGGCGTACCAACCAAGGTATTAGTGATAGAATGTTCTGAAATTTCAGACACAACACTATCACTAGGTGCAGAAATAACTAACGCTTTAGGTAATGGGGCAGACAACTGAGGTACTGCATTAATAATATTATTATTAACATTATTATTTTCATTATCATTTTCCTTATCTTTATCATCATTAATATTATTATTATTATCATTATTATTGTTAACAATGTTAATTTTATTAATATAATTCTTTTTATTGTTATCATTTCTGTTATTATTATTGTTATTAGTATTATAACTATTAGTCGAGATTATATTAGATCCATGTGACGAGGAGGTGGGAACTAAAACTCGCTTAGCCTGGGGACTAGACGATACACTATGATTGGCACATTTGCGCTTATTGTTTTTCCTCTTATTTTTAGAGTTATTTTTTGCATATGTTGCATACAACTTGCATATGTTGCATACAACTTCCATATGAAGAGCACACCTGCAAATCGAGTTAAATCACATTTCGGAAATTTTTTAGTTAGCCAATTTCAATCTGTATATAAGTGCTTTTTTTTTTTTTTTTTTTTAAGTTCATTTATTAATCTCATGTTTAACAATTTATATAAATACAACAAGTAGAGTAATGATAACTACTAACAATAAAAGTTAATATGTAAATGTCCTAAATAGGTGCTCAATACATACAATAATAAGATACAATTTTATTAACTATCAATAGCATATTTTGTGGTTTGGATAATTTTTTTTGTAATATTAGATATAGTTTAAACAGAAAAACGAGATTAAACTGTTAATTATGTATCAGTTTTGTTTATATATAAAAATTAAACAAAAATACAAAAAGAACTATGTTATGGCTCGTTGATGCTTTCACCCCATTCTAGCCACCAATATTTGTTTATATTCAATCGATCATTATTTAATTTGTCATGTTCAGGTATATTACTACAATATCTCCAGTTTTCAAGATGGTTAGGTGCTATTATTGAAGTGTGCTGTATTCTTTTGTCCGTAGCTTTTCTATTGACTGATAAATTATCGGGATGTTGCATAAAAATGGTGGTATTAATCTCCTTTCTAAAGTTTTTTCGAAATACGAAGGATTTGGATAGAATACTGCTGAAGTAATGTTATTTTCTACTTGTTTTGCTCGTGCGAAATGATTTCTTATTAATTGAAGTATTACGTTGTCTATTCTTGATAGTTAAGAAGCATCTAAGAGTTTTTTATTGGATATATTGTGCAAATAATTTGAATGTTGACTTCGGTACATATGCATACATGCTCTTAGGCATTTCCTTTCAAACAAGCGGAGTTTTTCCATATACGATGGACTTATGTTCCACCAAATTGGGCACGCATATGTTACAATTGGCCTGATAAATGCTTTATAACAAATGATTTTAACATCACTATTTAAATATCGAGAGTAGAAGAGTTTTTTTTAGTGACATAAAAGCTGATCTTGCTTTTTCTAAAACAGTTTTAATGTGTTCATTGAAATACAAAAATTTATCTAAATAAACTCCAAAGTATCTAACATTCAATTTTGTTGGAATCTGAAGACTATTAGCGGCAGTGATTTTAAAATTTTTCCAATTTTTTCGGATGTTGTTATTTCCACGTCTAAGAGGGGGACGAAATAGTATAACTTCACATTTTGCGTAGCTTATCTTTAGTTTCCAATTGTCACAAAAATTTTGAAAATGGTTAAATTTAGCTTGCAAATTACTTTGAATGTCTTCAATTTTTGTGCCATGTACATATAAAACAACATCATCAGCAAAAGTAATGGACATATTTATTTCTTTTAATATTTGGGAAGTGTACACGCAGAGAAAAAAAACGTTTATCGCCAGTTTGCTGCAAACGAACTTCGTTTGTCCTGTTTCAAATCATTTTTTGTAAACGTTTGAACAGTTGGCATAATAATGGTTAGTTGCGGGAAACACGTTATTTAGTTGCAAGAAATTAATTTTGTTTGTCATAAACGGCAGTGATTTTTAAATTGCAGCAACCGAAAAATTTGTTTTTTTCCAACTGAAAAAACTTCGTTTGCAGGAAAAAAAAATTAATTTGTTATAAGCGAATAGTTCTCGACTGACAAAATAGTTGCTTGATTTCGGTGATGAAAAGTGTTTAATATTTGTCATCAACGAAAAGGAAGTATTTTAAGAGTGTGAACAAACAGACACACAATTGTGAATCACAAGCGCAGTCAGACAACTGCTACACAGCTCGCTTTAGTTGATGACAAATGTTAAATATTTGCCATAAACGAAAAAAAACAAGAATGTGTTACAGCTTAAGTAAATAAAAAATTCATTCTAGACAATATCTCACAATAGCTCAATGGAAGCATGCTAGACTGGCACGCGGGAGACGTGGGTTCGATTCTTGGCTGTGTAAGTATCAAAAATTTTAATTTTATTACTGAAATTCTAATTCTGCTTCATTAACTGCTTGGTCAAAAGGAACCGTCAAAATAAGTTTTACTTAAAAAATATTTGATGTTCCTATTGGGGATTGAACCCAGGTCCATCGAGTTCCTAACTCGACCGCCAGCACACTCGGCTAAACTTGAGCTTCGAAAACAATGATAAAATTTCATTAAGTTCGATGTTTTTTCGTTGCAAGCAAGAATATTTTTAAGTTTATGACAACTGAATATTCGTTTGCGGCAAATAAAGTTTGCAAACGAAGTATAGTTGGTGAATTTTTCAGTTGCGGTAAACGAAAAATTTCTTTGCGTGTATATATTGAATAGAATGTGTGCGGTAACTGCTCCTTGTGGCAGTCCATTCTGTATATCAAATATTCTGTTTGTTGTGTTGAGTCCATCTGTTACTATGAATTTTTTATCTTTTATCATTGATATTATAATTTTTATGAGATGTTTAGGAAAGTCATATTTTATAATTTTATATATAAGAGCGTCAATCCAAACCGTATCGAATGCTTTTTCAATATCTACTAAGCAAGCTGCTGTATTACTTGTATCATTTAAATGCCAAAAGACATCTGATGTGAGTTTGTTTATAGCATCAACTGTAGAGTGTTGTCTCTTAAACCCGAATTGGTTTTGTGGTATTATGTTGTTTTGATCGCATATGTATAAAATTGATTTGTTTATAACTATATCAAATACTTTTCCAATGTTTGGTAAAAGGCTTATTGGTCTGTAATTTGTTGGATTAGAAGGATCTTTTTTCTTTTTTGGAATTGGAAATATTTTTGAAGTTTTCCAATAGCTCGGAAAGTAGTAGTTGTTTAATAAATTGTTAAAAATAATGCAATATTTTTTAATGATATCTGTTGGAATATGCTTGAGTGCTATATTTGGAATATTATCCAAGCCAATTGATTATTATTTTCAATCGTAGGTATGGAAGTAACATCAATTCCAGCTTGAGACAAAAGAAAATCTGACGATACAGATATTTTCAATTCAGGTATAGTATTATGGCAACGGGGTTTAAAAAGTTGGTTTATTTTTGGAAACATTTTAGAATTTGCTTTAATTATTTGCTCCGCGCGTTGTTTCCAGTAGTTGTTTATACTATTTCTAAATTGTTGTTTAAGTAATGTTTGTACATTTCTCAGTATAGCTTTAAATCTCACTATTTAGTTATTATATGTATTTGTGGACTGCCGTTGTAGTCTATTTATCTGGGTTATTAAAAAACTTTTGTAATTTTGAAGTATACGAATTTGACTATTAACATAACATTCCATTGAATTTTTACTTTTAAATTTTGGTACTATTGAACTAATGCTTGTCATAATTATTGAATTTAGTTTTTCTATGTATGAGTCACGTTCTTCGTTTGTCAGATTTCGATTATTAGGAGCTTCAGAAGGTGAAAATGCATTTCTATATTCTCTAAGTGCTCGTTTTGAAAATTTAGACCAGTTAGTTTTTCTAAAATTAAATTTATGGGATTCGAAATTTTCTTCTGTTGGAAGCAGTGATTCATCAGCAAATGATGGTATAATTAAAATAGCATTGTGATCGCTGTCATTAGGTAAAACAGGAATTTTGTTTTCATAAACTGTTTCAATTTGTAGTCGAACATCTGCAAGGCAGAGATCAAGGTAGGAGTTACCATTTGGGTAACTCGGAGTATGTGGACTGAATAACTTAATTTTGTAATTTATTTGGTTATCATCGACAAAACGTTTAAGAAAGTTGCCTCTTCCGTTTGAATTTGTATCCAGACAGAATTGATGTTTTGAGTTCAAATCTCCGGCTAGTATAAAATAATTATTTAAATTATCGAGTGCAAGGTTATCAAATAACTTTTCAAGTTCGTTGTTAAACTAACTGAGTGTTTGATGGTGGTGCGTATGCCGAAATTATGAATAGAGAATTATTGTCATGAAGTGGAATTGAAATAATTGTTGTTTCTAAACAGTTGAAATTTGCTATGTCTTGATTGTATATTTTTTAAAACTTAACTTTTTCTTAATAAGTATCGCAGTTCCACCTCCTTGAATTGAATCTTTTCTATCAGTTCTTATTAAATTATAATCTTTGAAACTTATCTTATGTTTTTTATTAAGTTTCGTTTCGTTTAAAAGTAGAATATCTAATCTTTTGCTCGTTAAAAATCTTAGGACGTCGGAACGTTTTGAGATTGAAACAATTGAGTTGACATTAATAGTGGCTATTTTAAGTCCTCTATGTCTAATATTGGACATTAAGATGTCGCAGCATTTCTAAGATTTTATTAAGTATTGTTTTAGTTTCTGTTACGTCTTTGGTCAGTTTGCTTACGTCGTTTTTTTAAATTTTCGTAAGAAATGGTTATTTCAGTACGTGAAGCATTATTATTTTTAGTCGCGCTTGCAAATGAAATTCCCGTTTGAACGTAATTTTCTATAAAATTAATTTTTTGTGTTTCATTTTCTTTTATTTTTATTTTTTTTGTTTTCAACTGATTGTTGAGGTTCTTAAAAACCTCACATCCACGCCAAGATGCTGGATGTCCCGTTTTATTGCAAAGTACACAAAAAACGTGTTCTTTGTTTGATACTTTTTGCAAAAGGCATTTACCAGGTTCATGCAAATCTTGACATTTAACACACCTAAATTCCATGTTGCTATTTGATGAGGTATGTCCAAACCTTTGACATCGGTGACATTGTAATATACTATCGCGTTTAATTTTTTCAAAAGATATAATGCACCCTCCAACTTGCTTAATAATTTTAAGATTTTCGAATTTGCTATCAGGAGATAGCTGAACAACTAAAATTGGTAAAGTAATATTGTCGCGTTTTGAGCGCGCAGTCACATACCTGAACGCTTTAATAAACTTAAGTCCTTCACAATTATCCTTTAATTCTTCCAATATTTCATCTGGTGTGTAAGTATCAGATAGCCCTTTTATTAGGAATGTTTTTAGTTTTTTATGTTTTTCTGTATATGTATAAAATTCAGTTTTAGTTTTGTTTAGAATATTTTTTTCAGTCTCAATGTGTAGCAAATTTGTAGCATAATTTTTTGTTTATTTATATTTTTAAAAAGAATTGGCCTCTGCCAATTGCATTAACTAGTAATGTATTTATTTTTTGTGCGTCTTCTTTAAAGATATTAATAGGTGGGGGTTTGAAAGTTTGTATAATATTGTCAGTGTTTGTGTTTGACTTATAAGTATCGGTCAGTGTTTTGTTTGTGTGTTTTGATGTTGTACTAATCCCAGCGGTCAGCAATTGTCATACCTGATAAAATCTGGTATGAAATCAGTTATATTTTGCTTCGAAAACTTGGGCATGAGATCATAGCTGATTTCAGAATAAGCATTTGCATTTAACCTTTCTAAAAACTTCCCTAAAATTGTCCAACCTCTGAATATTTGGTTTTGTTTCGATATCAGACCGGAAGATATGCCTGAGCTTAGAAGCGAAGGCGTAATGCTATCAAACGTTTATGAGTATTTTCATTTAACCCAAATATCCCTCAAAAGTATTTTTGATTTTGTTTCTTGTTCGCACCTGAGCAACGGCTGAGATTAGAAGCGAAGTCGTAATGCCATCAAACAAGTTTGGGAAATTTTTTCAAAATAAAAATACAAAAATGCAAAGTAATCGACGCGTCATTTTTCATTCTCAAAACATAACAAAAATTTGAATTATTTAGTGAAAAAGTTCTAAGAATTTTAATTCATTAAAACAATTCAAACAATGCTAATGACACCGAAGACGAACTGCAGCTCGGCTTCGGTAAATGATATATCTGCTATTTGTTTTCTCATTTAAATTTTAAGGCTTAGGACGACCTGATAGAAGGCCTGATATTTAAGCATTCACTCAGGCCTGGATTTTCGGAGGAATATTCTTAGGGATATTCAGGCCTGAGTTAACGCTATACTTTAGCAGGTATTCTGTAAGTATGACATTTATATGGGAAAAGGATATCAAGAGGTGTGTTGAATACTCAGGCCTTATTATTACCCCTCAGGCCTGAGAGAATGTATTGATTCAGGCCTATTCTGACCGCTGGGAATGTTGGTATTGTTTCGGTTTGTTGTATTCTAATTTCTTTTATTATATTTTTTTTTTTTTCTGATAGCAATAGTGGCATTACACAGTCACTGATTTCAATGTCGCTGAGTGTTGTTTCTTGAAAAGTTTTTACATGATCTTTTTGTATATCTTCCTCTTCGTTGTCTAGAGCTGCAAATTGGTTCGATGTAATTTTTGATGTATGTAGTTCCCATATCCATGCTTTTTTCTTTTCCGTTTTTGCATTTTCGAGCTGTTGATTCTGTGGTTTTCTTTGCTTTTAGTTGTTCGGTCAATTGGTCATATTGCGACTGTAGTATTTTTAGTTGTTGGACCACATCGTCATATGCATCTTTGGTCACATATTTTAAGTCTGGAACTGACTCCTCGGTGCTTGCAGACGACATTTTTGATTTAAGTTAAGTTTTTTAATTTGTTTTATGTTTTTTTTTATTTTAAAATGTTTTGGTGGTGATAATCACTGTCTATTGGGACAACTTGTAAATTAAGTTGTCCAAAACCGTTTTATTTTGAATTCACATATTTGTTTTATAATAGGTATACATATATTGAAAATTGAAAAATCTTGATATATTTTTTTAAAAATTTTATTTTTCGGGCGGAGAATTCAAAGCTTGCGTCCTTTTCGTTTTCAGTTCAGAACTATTTTTTTTTTTTTTTTTTTCGTGTATATAACATGGTGAAATGAATATAAGGTGTTCTCATCCCCAATATCAGAAAAAAATAGGCTGCCTTATTTTGACAATTTCTTTTGAAATCGGAGTAGGGTTGCATTTTTGTACTTTCCTGATACTAGTACTTTTTTGTGATGCTACTTGAATATGATACTATTATACATGTAACAATCAGATTTAAGATAGTTATTTTTGAAATAAGTAAATTTTAGCTTTTATATACTATCAACTTTTAGATATTTTCTAGAAGTTTGATCTTTTCTATGAAGATTGCATTCGGTTTTAGAAGAGAACCGCTTGACACTTGAAAACATAAGCCCACAAATCAGAGCTTTCTTGACAATCTTCTAAATTGAGTTTACTTATTACATAACATGCAAGTACTCTAGAGCATCTTCTTGTAAAACTCAAAATTAATTGTCTAATCTTTATATAAATAGGCGTGGGAAAAACAGTTAAGAACCATTTTCTCCTGTGTTTCTCAACTGATTTTGATTATTGTTTTTTTTCCGAGCGCGGAGAAGGAGAGCACCGACTATTTTTAATAATTTAAATGGTATCATAATTTTCAAGGTAGTATTGACGTTTCAGTAGGAAACAATCATGATTCAATTAATTAAAAGGTTATCCCAATATTTGACGTCTTCTCAAGAAGTTGCGCATAAAAATAAATTTAAAATAGAAAATTTTTTATTTGTCGGTAAGTTTCCATTTTCGGTAAAGTTTCCACTTGACAACTTTTCTGACACTTCCATAGCGATAGCTTCGCTCCCCGATGTGTCACTATCACAACAGTTGGCACAGCCGAATGTGGCCAACGCATATAACAACGAACAGCTGTTTTTGAAAGGAACTCAATTACTTGTAGATGAGAAAATCAACACTTGTCAATGCTACCTTGTAAATTATTATACCATGGACCCAGGCGATACTAGTATACATGAATATTCATTATATATGTAGTCAAATGCAATTATAATCTAATATAATCAGCCCAATCATGAAACATTTTCTCGTGGGAGTTGTAAATGGGAGTTCCCGTTTTTAAGATAAAGTTAAAATACTTTTAGGAAATTTTTAATGCAATTTTGTTCATCAACCGCCTATATTCATGAGTGTAAAATAAAAAATGAGATATGTTTATCTGTTATCTTAAAACAGGATACTCCCATTTACAACTCCCGGGAGAAAATGTTTCACGATTAGACAGAATATAAATAATCTAAAATAATAATCCAAGTCATAATCATGTTTCGAGAAATCTTGCTAAAAGTTTTCATATTTATAAAAATTCTATGTTAGGTTACTGTTTTTTGTGATAACTTTTGCTATAATCAAGTTTTTTTATATAAAAACACGACTTGTGTGTTTTACTTACCAAAATAAAAAAAGTACTTTTTTTGAGTACTTAACAGACTCAAAACAACACCCTTAAAAAACATGTATCTGAAACCCTTATAATTGTCAAAATAAGGCAGCATGTCAAAAAAAATATTGAAAAATGTCATGGGATGAGAACACCTTTCAATTATTTCACTATGGTATATAAGTGCCTTAAATAGAACGTTTATCTGAGTACATTTTGCGGCATGTGCTTTTTTTTCAAAGCATCTTTTTTCAGAAAATCAAAGAAAAAATGTGTTTCGTGCAAATAAAGCAGCTGATTGCTTCAAAACAAGGTATATCCAATGGTGTGTTATATTCGGTATGGATGAATTTTGCTTAAACTAGCAATGCGATTTTATTGTTGTTCTATCATAGAGTGATAGATTATAAACAATTTTTTGCTTTCTTTAAAATGTATATTAACCTTTCAATGTCCATTGTATATTTTAAGATGCAACCACTAGATGGCTCTAGTTTCACCACTAACGACCAGAAAGCTATGAAATGTAAATCGTTACAGTCGGAAAACTTTATTGCAAGAAATAAAAATACTTAAAATTTGTGACAGCAGTATGAATATTTCATCAACAAACGAAACAATATTTTTTTATGAATATTATATAAAGTCAAGTTTTAACAGGCCTAAATCTCGGTACATGAGGGTCTTCGAAGCCACTAAAAAATATATCCTGCTGCAGAAAAATATTTTTATTTGCGCTATTATGCCATTTGAACCGATTCCAACCTCACCCGCTGTATCTTTTGCCCAGTGTTACTTTCAAGATACAATATTGAAGTTATTGATTCTTCGTTACTTTCAAGATACAATATCAATTAAAATCGAGTTTCTAGGGCATTTCAGGATTAACCTTTCATTAAAAAATATAATGAAAACTTTAGTTTGTCGAAAACCTGTATTGATCACGTACTTTAATCATAAGAGCGTTTATTTTTATACCCTAAACCTTAAAGGTCAGTGTATATTAACTTTGTGCAAACGTTTGTAACGCATAGAACGAAGCGAGTCCGATATAGAAAAGTATATATATTCTTGATCAGGGTTACTTTGTGAGTCGAGCTATTCACGTCCGTCCGTCCGTCCGTCCGTTTGTCTGTCTGTGTGTTGTCCATATACACAGGATAAGAAGAAGGAATTGAAATAATTGGATGAAACTTGGTACACATGGTCGCATGAACCCAAGGATCTGTACTATTGAATATTTTTTGAATCCGCTCACGGATACGCCTAACTCCCATACAACGCAAAAATTGAAAACTGCATAACACAGCTCATAATTAGCTTACAACAATAAAATTTGGTATGTATGTGTTTTATATCAACATAAAGATGTTTGCGAAAAATGTAGATCATACGCTTACGGACACGCCCACCTCCCATACAACCCAAAAATTGAAAACACAATTAATACGCGTCTGCTTAACTCACACAAATAAAATTTAGCACATATGTTTTTTATAACAAAACAAAAATGATTTTAAAAAATGGAAATCATCCGCCTACGGACACGCCTACCTCCTATACAACGCAAAAATTGAAAACTGGATATATAAGCTAATAATTAACCTACAACAATAAAATTTGATGGGTATGTGTTTTTTTATCAACACAAAAATGTCTTCGAAAAATGGGTGTCATCCGCTCACGGACACGCCCACCTCCCATATAACCCAAACATTGAAAACGGAATAAATAAGCCTCTGTTCAGAGATCTCCTTCAGAGATAAAATTTGGCAGGTATGTTTTATATGACAAACCAAATATGGTTTTGAAAAGTGAACGTCATCCGCCCACGGACACGCCTACCTCCCATACAACCCAAAAATTTTAAAACTCAATAATTAAGGTTATGTTTGTCATAGAGAGATGAAATTTGGTATGTATGTATTTTATTTCAAAACTAAGGTGTGTTCAAAAATTGGAAGTAATCCATCCATGAACACGCCTACCTCCCATAGCGAAAGCACAATAAAGGCATTAACTGTGAGCTACAGGAATACAAATTGGTATGGGTAATTTTTTCATCAACATTTAAATGTATATAAAATATAGGCTTCATCCGCTTACGGACACACCCATTTTCAATAATATTTTTTTTTTTTAAATTTAGGTTTAGGGTATTTCATAGTCGGCCTAGACCGACTTTAGACATTCTTTACTTGTTTTGCTTGATATAGTGTGACGCTCTCTATCTACGCGTCTCGAAAATACCATCCCCCTAAGAAAGCCGTAAAAAGTGGTTAGTTTTGGCCTATCTCGCTCCGTTGTGCAAACTTTGTGCAAACGTTTGTATTGCATAGAACGAAGCGAGTCCGGTATAGAAAAGTATATTTATTCTTGATCAGGGTTACGTCGTGAGTCGAGCTGTTCATTTTCGTCCGTGTGTTCGTGTGTCCGTCCGTCTGTGTGTTGTCCGTAAACACAGGATAAGAAGAAGAAGTTGAGATAATTAGATGAAACTCAGTACACATAGTCATATTGGCCCAAGAATCCGCACTATTGAATATTTTTTGGAATCCGCCTACGGGCACGCCTACTTCCCATACAACGCAAAAATTGAAAACTGCATAACTCAGCTCATAATTAACCTACACCAATAAACTTTGGTATATATGTGTTTTATATCAACATAAAGATGTTTGCGAAAAATGTAGATCATACGCTTACGGACACGCCCACCTCTCATACAAACCAAAAACTTGAAAACTGCATAAATAAGCTTATGTTTGGCTTACAGAAATCAAATTTGGTATGTATGTATTTTGTACAAAATCTAAGACATGTACAAGAAATGGGCGTGATCCACTCAAAAACACGCCCACCACCCATATAACCCACAATATTGCAAATACCATATAAAGGTTTATGCATGGTCTACAGGGGTTAAACTTAGTATGGGAGGATTTTATTTCAAAACTAAGGTTCGCCCAAAAAATAGGCGTCACCCGCCCACGAACACACCTACCTCCAATACAACTTACAATATTGAAAATACCATAAAAAAATTTGTATATAACTTGCAGGGATTCATCTTTGTATGAGGGAATTTTATATCAAAACTAAGGTGCGCACAAAAAATGATCGCCACCCGCCCATGAACACGCCTTACTCCCTTTACAAGCCACATTAGTGAAAACTGTTAAAAACTGTAAAGAAATTCATACCTTCTGGAAAAATAAGAACTTATTTACGTTTGTTTAAATATATCAATATATATTTTAATATGATAGGAGGTTTAGGATATTCCATAGTCGGGCTAGACCAACTTTAGAGTTTCTGTACTTGTTTTCATATATTTTGGTGCAATATTTTGGCATAGTGCGACCACGCGTCTCGAAAATACCATCCCTTTTCGAAATAAGGTGCCTGGCGAGAGCTGATGAATTCGGCCGTAATCCGACCACGAGTTGTCATGGCCATCTAAGAAAGTAAGTAAAGAGTTTCATCAGTAATCAACAGGTGGAGTCCCTGCGTTAGTTAGTTACTTTAAGTTAAACGCATAAGTATGCAACAAATTTAGAAAATCGCGCCACTTAAATTATAACATGCATTATAGTTTTTATAAAGTTTCGAATAAATTCGCGAGATTTTGAAAAATTTTGGCAAAATATCGTATGAACAGATTTAAGTGTGCACACCGTAGCAAATTCAATACATGTGTTTTTCCCCTACTATTTCCAAAATTTAATGGCTTACCTCAAGTGGCACAATCGTTTCTTTCACCTAATCGTATAGCGATTTGAACTAAATTTAGTCCTAAGGACTTATACGTGATGTCGTCAGTGCACGATACTAATGCTGATTTAACCCTTTGTCGCCGTCACTTAAATGATTGTTATGTAATCTTATTTTAAAAGTTAGTGAACACAATGCTGCACAAATATCTTCAAACTACATAACTGCCAAATATTACTTATTTATATATATTTTTGAAAAAAAAAAAATAAAATAAAAACTTGGCAAAACATTTGTCTAGTCCTAAACAGCTCCCAAACTACTACTATACCCCAAATGAAGAGGAAGAAGAAGAAAAAACACACACTACTATAACATCGAACACAAATAACTTCGGCTAAACACATTTGACAGCTTCGAGCAAACATGTGGCAACATCTGCAAGACGTTTATCTTCACATAATTGGATTTACAAGCCAAGCATTGGGTTAGCATGAAAGGGCATGAAAAGGCATAAAATTGTAAGAAAGTAGCTTGAGCTGGACTTGCTGCTCATCCAAAAAAATGCTGCTCATGTGTCTAGCAGACAGCAGGCAATGAGCAAAAAATAATAAAAACCTGGACTAGAAAGAAGGCCAGCAACAAAAAAAAAAATAAAGAAAGAAGATAAGAAAGGATGTTGTTACCAAGAAAAGGCCAAGCAACAGCATGCGCAACAATTAATGAAGAACGTCCAGAAGACACGTGTTGAATTATATTTATAAACGTGTAGATGGGTGTGTGAAAGTGTGCCAAAAAGGCGACTATGTGAAAGGATGGTGGTGCGTAAGAACATTGATTACGTGACCAAGTTACGAGAATGGTGTTCAATACTAACTCGTAACTTTCGCCAAAGCATGGATGTATGGTTGGCAAGGATGAATGGATGAGTTTGTTATTTGGCTTAAATTGTTTTTTTTTTTTTTTCTTTTAAACGGATACTATTAAATGCAAGAAAACTTAGCAACAAGATTAAATACAAGTTTAACTTTAAGTTAGAGTTAATTTTTATAAATAAAAAATTAAGCGATTATTTTGCGAAATTAATACAAAAGAAAAACTAAACAAGTCTGCAAAATAAAAGCCGTTTCAAATTTTGCTATACTTATCAAGCACTCAAGATATTTTCGTAACAATTGCATTCCGCTGCTCAAAAATAGTTAACAAGTACTAAAAAACAAAAAACAAAAATTGGCTATTTTACTCTTAAAAAGCAGGGACCGTAACTGTTATGAATTTTATAAAAAATAATTTTGTTATTTTTCGAGTTTTATTTTTTTACTCAGAAAATAATATTTATTTTCGAGTTTTATTTTTTTACTGAAAAAATAACACTTTTTTTGAGTTTTATTTTTGTGCTCCGAAATAAAACTCTAGTTTCGAGTTTTATTTTTCGCTCAGAAATAAATCATATTTTTTAATTTTAATTTATTTGTTAGTAAAAATAAATATATAAAACCTATTTTTAAGTTAAAGTACACTCAGAAAAAAAAGTACATTAAACAACCGTAAAATTAACATTTTTAGTTAAAAGTCGTCCGACATTAAAAAATGTTAAAATTGATATTATCCTAATGTACTTTTTACATTACGAAACCTACATTTAAAAATGTATAACTGTCACATAATAATGTTATTTTAACACTTAAAATATCAAAAAGTATCAGTAAATTAATGCAGATAAAAAAAAATGTATTGAAAAATAATTTGCCACGAGTGGGATTCGAACCAGGGCTCCGGGCATCCGAAGCCACACTCTTAACCTGTGTGCCACGGTCACCTGTATGGCTTAACGGCTCAGCTCTTAAATAAACATTACATCTGCTTGTTGTTGGCATCTACATTTTTAATGTTAAATGGATATGAAATACTATCAATTTTACAGTAAAAAATGATGAACTAAAAACATTTTAAATGTTATTTTAACATTAAGAATTGATATTGCAACGTAAAACATTACATTATCAATTTGATATTTTTCTTATCAATTCAACACAATACATGTTAACTTAACATTTTCTAACGTAAAATCCACATTTTCTGATTTACATTGGAAATAACATTAAAAAACGTTAATTTTACATGGCAGCTTTTTTCTGAGTGTACTTAAAATACTTAAAAATAAGTTTTATTTCAGAGCGAAAAAATAAAACTCAAAATTAAGTTTTATTTTCTAAGTTTTATATTTTTACTCAGATAATAACACTTATTTTTGAGTTTTAGTTTTTTGCTCTGAAACAAAACTTTTTTTTTGAGTTTTATTTTTTTTTTTTTTTGCTCTGCTCAGAAAATAAAACTTAATTTTGAGTTTTATTTTTTCGCTCAAATAAACATTATTTTTTTAGTGTTAATTTTACTATAAAAATAAAACTTATTTTGTGAGTTTTATTCTTTGACTCACAAAATGAGACTCTTGTAATTTTTATATCAACTCTTAAATTGCACACTCGTTTGATTATGGCTCTGTTTAGTTGTCATATTTTCAATAAATAAGTTTAATTTTCCGAGTAAAAATATAAAACTCAAAAACTAAGTTTTATTTTAGAGCGGAAAAATTAAACTCAAAAATAAGTGAAATATAAAATCTCATTAAAAATATAAAACTTAAAAAATAAATTTTATTTCAGAGTACTGAGTAAATTATTTAAGTTTGAGTACTGAGTAAAAAAACTGAGTAAATAAAAAAGTTTTATTTCAGAGTGAAACAATATAACTCAAAAATAAGTTTTTTTAAATAAATAAGTTTTATTTCAGAGTGAAACAATATAACTCAAAAATGAGGTTTTTTCTGAATAATTAAATAAAACTCAAAAAATAAGTGCGAAAAAATAAAACTTAACAATAACAGTTAACATATAAAGCATTAAAAAGTAAAAATCTTCATATAATATTTTCCTTAAAAGTTTTCAAAATAACAGTTATTTTCGGTCCCTGCCAAAAAAGACTTTGACCTAGTTTCTTAAGTGGGGACATGACATTGGCCGTTTTTTTAAATCAGCTTTTTTTAAGATTCTAAGAAAAAAATTGCATGGAAAAATTCTTATGGGTTCAAAAGTTACAGCCGGATTTGTGAGAGCGCATTTTTATTTTTTAACGCGTTTATCTCGAGATCATGTTTTTCGTACTAGTTGCGGCATTAGCGGGTTCTTTTTTGACGAAATTTTTTTTTTGTTTTTGTATTTTTTTAAACTGGCGGCAGAGAAAAAAATATGTGTGTGGCCGCCACGCACGGTATAAGTGAAACTTTAACCAAAAAATGTAGAGAGTTTTAAGCTTAGTCTTACTAAAAAAAGTCTCATTTCATATAAAGCCATGAGAAGATTAAGTTTATTTTAAAAGAGCAAAAGTGCTGATATTCAGGATCATGCGTCATCAAAGAAAGCAAATTGTAGGGTAAGAATTCCCATTTCAGCGTTTTGACATGTGGCTGAGCGTTGTCATGTTGTAAAATTACCTTGTTGTGCCTTAGATCGCACTCTGGACAGTTTTGCTTCAATGCTCGGTTCTAACGCATCAATTGAGTTCGGTAGAGTTGCTCTGTGATAGTTTCACCTAGTTGTAGCAGCCTATAGCACATCACGGCCCCACCAAATACAGAGACCAAACATAGAGAATGACCTTGTCACTGTGAATATTGGACTTTGGCGTCGATTTTTGTGTATGGCCGGGCAGCCCAGCCCGTATGAACCCATTTCTCATCATCATGATTATAAATTGAGTTCGTCTTGTACAAAAATGTACTTAAAAATGGAATCCATTAAAGTTTTCATGACCACCAGCGAATGACCTTAGAAAATCCCATTGCATCCGATTGGCCATAGAATCATCCATTTTGGTCAAAATCATCCATGGAATCCATAAAAGTGTATCCTCAGATAATCCCATTGCATTCGATTGGCCATAGATATTAAAATAACCTTCAAAAAGTACGGTCTAAAATTTTGTTGATTAATTCATCTGTTAGTTCGGAGTCAAACCATTGTTTGATAATTTTGTTGCTTCCGAACATCTTATGAATTCTAATTTATAAGGTTTTGCGAACACCTAGTTTCACTAAATTCACCTAATTCAGCTAATTGGCCTAAATTAACCACAATTCGCTGCAGTTTCATTCGTTTCATCGGTTTTACTACCAGTTTCGTTCGCCGTATGTTGTATACGTGGCTAAAGAAGTTTCACTTCAAAAAACGGGACCTCGTGGTTGCAGCGCTGGGAGTCGCAAAAATTTACCGATATGGAAAAAAATTACTTTTTTAAATCTTAACAAAATTGGCTATTTGTACACGAACTTTTTTAAAATTTTTTTCGATTTTTTATGAATTTTTGAAGTCAATGTTTTTTTTCGAAAAAACACACTTTCAAATTTGGAACATCACCAAAAATTGAAAAAAAAAAATTTTTTTAAAATCTCCTGTCATACGATAACCAATTTTGTTAAGATTTAAAAAGTTATTTTTTTTCCAGATCGATCAATTTTGCGACTCCAAGCGCTGCAACCACGAGCTCCCGCTTTTTTCTCTGCCGCCAGTTTGGAGCTCTTTAAAACCATGTTGGAGTGAAAAATATATTTTTTATTTAATTTTTTTTTTTGTAAAAATTTTGGAAAAATGTTTGTTCTTGACTAGGTTTCCCAACTGTCCCGGATTTCGCGGGACGTCCCGCATTTCAGCTAATTTTTTAGCGTCCCGTGACGACCCTTTGCGGGACGTCTTTTGTCCCGCATTTGAGAACTTAAGATTGTTTGTATCTAAATTTCCAATTTGACATGAAACACAGTTTACCAAAACTGTGTAATTTTATTATCAAATTTAATTTATCATTTATTTTTCATACATTTTATTTATTAAAACGTTTTGGATTTATTTTTTGGTTTTTTCATGAATTCGGCAAGAGTTGGAAAGAGATCTAAACAATATCAAGTAACCAATGCGATGGTGTAAAGGCATCGTTGATACCCTTTATTCATCAAAGAATAAAAGGAAATATTTAATAAAATAAAAAATTGCATCTAATGTTGTCCCGCATTTTTGATGGCTCCGTCCCAATTTTGTACTTTCCAGAGTTGGCAACCCTATTCTTGACTGAGTTATGCATTTTTAAAAAAAGGTCTGTTTTCTCTGCCGCGAATGTTATGTGCCTCCTTAAGATCAAAAAAACAGTCACATACTCTTTTTTTTGTTGTCCTAATTTTACTGTTTGCTCTTTCCTACTACCAGTTTCTTCTTCTTTATCTACATGCAGACATAATAATTTTTGAAATCCTGAAAGCTGTTTAAGTTTTGTACAAGAACATATTAAAAACAAATAACTCAGCTGAAAAATGGGTAACATTTGGTTAAATACCGTAAAAGTAAGTAATTTGTTTGAGATTTTCCAAGTGCAGCAACTTAATTACAACAACTGCTGCTGTAACAATCAGCAATGCTGGGTAAACATGAGATTTTCAATCTGGTATGTAGTGTGCTCATGGGTAGTACAAGCATAAAAAAAAACAAAGCAAACAGAAGAAAACTCACATTTAATTGAAACTTCAACACCAACAGCTTAGAAAGGAAAAATGGCAACAAAAAAAAAAAAAAAAAAATAATAAGGACGAATCCAACAAACGCAATAACAGTCAGCCATGTTGCAGCAACAGGCAGCAAAAAAATGTTGAAGAAATGAAGAAGTAAGCCTTGTAGCTAGAGAACCTAAGTACTACGTGTACCGTATAACGTATCGAAACAAGTGAGCCAGGATAATCTAAAAGCAATTTCGTATTATCCTCATCATTGCTTGTAGCAGTAAATAAATGCAGCCCATGGCAGGAATTAGAGCAAGAACAGAAGAAGCTACTAGCAACATGAAAGGCTGCTCGAACAAAAGATGGTACAAAATTTATATCAAAAAAATAAAAAAAAAATAAAAACTATATGTATATCTAACAAGTACCGTATAATAGTTATTTAGTAGTATAGCAAGAAAAGAAAGCAACAGAAAAGTTTATACAAATTACAAGGATCATGTCAGCAGATGAAAAACATGCATACCTACATACAAACAACTACAACTATAGACATACAAAACAGCTCAAGCAGCACCTCTAGCAAAGAAACAAATTCATGGATGAGCTGCTACCAAATACCTTGCCAGCCATATTAAGTACTCTTCTGCAGCAGCCTTCTGAGTACTGTGAGTGGTGCACACAAAAACAATATGCAAGCAGCTTTCAAGGCAGCACCAAAAAGAAGAAAAAAAAAAAACACCAGCAGTATATTTACAGCAACAACAACAACTGCATTCAGCATTGACCAACACATATTCGCCACCAAGTAGTAACAGCACCAACAGCACCAACAGCAGCAGTTGTTGCATCAAGCAGCAACGCAAACAAGGATTCCTTCTGTTCGAAGAGCTTTAAGTGCGAACCATTCGGCGAATGGCTTCCTTTTCAAATGATACACTGCCACTCTTGGCTGGCAGGTCTTGGCCTTAAGCTTACGACTGGTTGCAATTTCAAAATTGCTTTTAAACGGCTTTGGCTTGTAGGCCAGTGAGCTGGTACATTTGTAGGTTTTATCAGCTACATATACTCGAGAGCACAGATACAGCTGCCATGTTTAAGGCATAACATACATATAAACACACACATGCAAACACAAACACCAAACACACACACCACACACATACTTACGTTTGAACTTATATGAATGGCTTTTGTATTGCGAGTGCATTCAATGAAGTCAACACGGTCAGGTATTGTGCAGTGTTTAGATAAAGAGGAAAACCAATTTTCTATATATTGCAGATGATCGTTACATAAATAAATATATAGAAATAAAAAAATACAAATAAAACAATTCAAAACGAACGCCTAAATCGCTGAAATCCCATTTTCAGGTTTACTTGTCTATTTTTATATGTTGTTTCTTTAGTTATAATAATAGTTTACATGTGAGCCAACTGTAATGGAATAAAGAAATTAATAATAAAATATATAAAGCCATAGAAAGAGAAAAGCGCGCCTGCCACGAACTGTGCTTGCATTTAATAAAGTTCTTGGGTCTAAGCTAAAAATTTTAACAACAAACTTTTACCTTTATAAGTGTTTAGTTGTTGTTGATGATCGAAAGTCTGTCTATACTGCGGTGAGCGGTTGGAAAGACACTTGCATTGAGTGATTATTTATCGCATGATCATTGGAAGAACAGGTTGTGTCTAGATTAATTTAATACATTTTTATCCTAACCAAGCGTCAGTACAGTTTAAAATAATAACAAGTAAAGAAAGTCTAAAGTCGGTCTAGGCCGACTTTGAAATACCCTAAACCTACTTTTCAAAAAATAAAATAATATTATTGAAAATGGACGTGTCCGTAGGTGGATCAATCCTATATTTTATATGCATGATCGGATTTCATGATCGGATTACTCTCAATTTTTGGACATACCTTAGTTTTGATATAAAATACATACATACCAATTTTTATCTCTCTATAACAAACATATCGCACACTAAATACAAAACAGTCACAACTCAAAATTTTTTATACCGAATTTTTGTTATAAATCAATTTATAAAACACATATCTGATATATTTTTTATATTTTCTTCATTAACTGGAAGAATGAAGTTTTTGTGTTAAATGAAAATTGTTTTTCTTCTGCAGTTTTAACCAAAGAGTTTTATTTTTCGCTTTTCCTGAAAAGTCATGTTTTTTGAGTTGTGACTGTTTTGTATTTAGTGTGCGATATTTTTATTTATTGAGTTTTAAAGTTTATGGGTTGTATCGGAGATAAGCGTGTCTGTGGCTGATGACGTTCATTTTTCAAAACAATCTTTGTTTTGTTATAAAAAACATATTCGTCTTAATTTTATCTCTGTAAGTTAAACAGAGGCTTATTTATTGTGTTTTCAATTTTTGGGTTGTATGGGAGGTGGGCGTGTCCATACGCGGATGATACCCATTTTTGAAAGACATCTTTGTGCTGATATAAAACACATACATACCAAATTTTATTGTTGTAGCCTAATTATGAGCTGAGTTATGCAGTTTTCAATTTTTGCGTTGTATGGGACGTAGGCGTGTCCGTGGGCGGATGATGTCCATTTTTCAAAACCTTCTTTGTTTTGTTATAAAACAATATTTTATATTTGTCACATTTTATCTCTGTTAAACAGAGCCTTATTTGTTGTGTATTCAATTTTTAGGTTGTATGAGAGGTGGGCGTGTCCGTGAGCGGATGATACCTATTTTTCGAAGACATCTTTGTGTTGATATAAAACACATACATACCAAATGTTATTGTTGTAAGCTAATTATGAGCTGTGTTATGCAGTTTTCAATTTTTGCGTTGTATTTGAGGTAGGCGTATCCGTGAGCGGATTCAAAAAATATTCAATAGTACAGATTCTTGAGTCCATGTGACCATGTGTACCAAGTTTCATTCAATTATCTGAACTCCTTCTTCTTATCCTGTGTTTACGGAAAACACACAAACGGACGGACGGACAAACGGACGGATGGACATGGATAGCTCGACTCACGAGGTGACCCCGATCAAGAATATCTATACTTTTCTCTACCGGACTCACTTCGTTCCATACGTTACAAACGTTTGCACAAAGTTAATATACCCTGACCTTTCAGGTTTAGGGTATAAAAATGGGTCGTGGAATACATTGTACAGTAGAGAAAAGAAAGATTATTGAAAGAAAAGTGAACATTGCAAAATAAATCAAAATTTTATTTACACTGAAAAAATACACTTAAAAAAAATTATGCACTTTTTGAAAAAATTATGCACTTTTTGATTTAGGTTCTCCATTAGGTTTTTTACTAACGTTAAAAGCCTTTCTTTCGATTGGACGAAGTTCGGGGCAATTCGGAGGATTGACTTCTCTTGGTACCACAGTGACATTATTGGCTTGATACCAATTCATCGTTCTCTGGGCGTAGTGACATGTTGCTAGGTCAGGCCAAAATAGTACTGAACCTTGGTGCTGACGTATAAAAGACAGCAAACGCCGCTCCAGACACTCTCTGATGTAAATTTCGGTGTTGATTGTGCGATCTGTAACAAATTCCTTATTTCGAAGGCCACATTTGACACACCATATATTTCTTTGGAAATTTGGTATGTTTTTGCGGTGGTAAATTTAGAGGATGCTCCACCCCTTCTAACCGCAGTATAATATCCGTGTCCAGGTAACTGCTTGAAATCCGCTTTGCAGTACGTTTCATCGTCCATGATCACGAAATCAAATTTGGGCAGGTAATCGCGATACAGTTTTCGAGCCCTCCTCTTGGCTTCGGCGTTCTTTTCTTCTGACCTATCAGGTACTTTTTGTACTTTATAGCTCTTTAGGTTGTAAAATTTTGTAATCCGTCGAACACTTGACTTCGATGTTCCCGCTTTTGCTGCCATATCACGAACCGAAGTGCCTGGATTCTGAGTAAACAGCCGCTTAACGATTTTTTTGTACGTGGTGTTTGGATTTTCCAGGTATTTGCAAATAATTGCTTTCCGCTTTTCTTCTTGTTGAGACGACATCTTTTCAGTAGCTCTTTTATTTTACTAATGAGTATTTTTTTAATCTACAATATTTATACTTTATTTAGGTACACTCAGAAAAAAGTATCTCGGAATATGATAAAAAAGGCATCATATTTAGAGAAAAATGGTATAGACTTTGCTCCAGAGAATGATATTCTCTAATTGCGATACTTAAAATTCTCTAAAAATGATAAAAAGGTTCCATGAAATAGAAAAATATATCATTTTTAGAGAAAAAAACTTTTTGTTTTGAGAAAATATTTTTATTGAAGAAAATACTTCTCATAGTGAATTTTTTATCAAAATATAAGAAAAGTTTTTCATTTTCAATAAAATTTCTCTATAAATGTAAATGAGAAATTTTTTGTGCGAGAAAAATACTTATCATTATTAGAGACATTGAAATATTTCCATTTCCTAGAAGTAAAGAAATATTTCTTCGAAAATGTGAAAATTTATTCTAATTGAAGAAAATTTTATTTGAAAAAGAGAAAATTGCTATTAACAAAAATAGAGAAATTTTTCACCGGAGCAAGGTATGTGTTTTTTTCTCAGTGTACCAAATATGTTGCTATAGAGGCAACACTTTTTTATAAATAACCTAAAAACAAAAGGACAGTTATTTCTTATGACTCTTGGTGCACTAATATAAATTTTTTTTGGAATCCGTCTACGGGCACGCCTACCTCCCATATAAATCAAAAATTGAAAACTGCATAAATAAGCTCATAATTAACCCACAACAATAAAATTGGGCATTATGTCTTTTATATCAAAACAAAGATGTTTTTGAAAAATATGTGTCATCCTGCCACGCTCTCCTCCCATATAATGATAAAATTGAAAACTCAATAAATAAGCTTATGTTTAACCTATAGAAATAAGTTTTTTTTAAATACGCATGTATTTTATATCAAAGCAAAGATATTTTAGAAAAATGGGTGTCACCGCCCACGGACACACCAACCTCCCATATAACCAAAAAATTTAAAACTTAATAAATAAGCTTATGTTTAACCTGAGGAAATAAAATTTGGTTCGTATGTTTTTTACAACAAAACAAAATTGTTTTTGAGAAACGTGTGTCATCCGCCCACGGACACGACTACCTCCCAACCAACGCAAAAATTAAAAACTGCATAAAAAAGCTCTTAGTTAACCAACAACAATAAAATTTGGTGTGTATGTATTTTGTATCAACACAAAGATGTCTTTGAAAAATGAGTGTCATCCATTCACGGACACGCCCACCTCCCATACAACTCAAAAATGGAAAACTCCATAAATAAGCTTATATTTGTTTTATAGAAATACAATTTGGTAAGAATGTATTTTATACCAAAACAACGATGTGCTCAAAAATTGGGCGTAATCCACCCACAATAGCGAAAACACCATAAAGGTATTAACATGTGAGCTACGGGAATAAAACTTGGTATGTGCAAATTTTCCATCAAAATTTAAATGCATATGAAATATAGGCTTCATCCGCCTACGAAAACGCCCATTTTCAATACTATTATTGTATTTTTAAGAAAAAGTTTTAGGGTATTTCATAGTCGGGCTAGACCAACTTTAGACTTTCTTTACTTGTTATACCCTAAACCTGAAAGGTCAGGGTATATTAACTTTGTGCAAACGTTTGTAACGCATAGAACGAAGCGAGTCCGGTATAGAAAAGTATATATATTCTTGATCAGCGTCACCACGTGAGTCGAGCTATCTATGTCCGTCCGTCCGTCCGTCCGTCTGTGTGTTGTCCGTATACACAGGATAAGAAGAAGGAGTTGAGATAATTGGATGAAACTTGATACACATGGTCACATGTACCCAAGGATCTGCACTATTGAATATTTTTGGAATCCGCCCACGGACACGCCTACCTCCCATACAACGCAAAAATTTAAAACTGCATAACTCAGCTCATAATAAGTCTACAACAATAAAATTTGGTATGTGTATGTCTTATATCAACACAAAGATGTCTTTGAAAAATGGACGTCATCCGCTCACGGACACGCCCACCTCCCATACAACCCAAAAATTGAAAACGCAATAAATAAGCCTCTGTTTAACCTAAAGAGCTAAAATTTGGCACGTATGTTTTTTATAACAAAAAAAAGATGGTCTTGAAAAATGGACCTCGTCCGCCTACGGACACGCCTACTTCCCATACAACGCGAAAATTGAAAACTGCATAGCTCAGCTCATAATTAGCCTACAACAATAAAATTTGATATGTATGTGTTTCATACCAACACAAATATGTTTTCGAAAAATGGACGTCATCCAATCACGGACACGCCTACCTCCCATACAACCCAAAAATTGAAAACGCAATAAATAAGCATGTGTTTAACCTACAGAGCTAAAATTTGGCACGTATGTTTTTTATGACAAGACAAAGATGGTTTGGAAAAATGGACTTCATCCGCCCACGGACACGCCCATTTACAATAAAATTTTTCTTTTTTTTGTAAAAGTGGGTTTAGGGTATTTCATAGTCGGCCTAGACCGACTTTAGACTTTCTTTACTTGTTTTTTTTCAAATCGGAGAAAATCCGCCTAAGCAATTTTGATTCTCCTGAAGGTAATTTTTGTTAAAAAAAACATGTTTTTTGCTTGTAACTTTTTATTTTCATAGAACGCATACCCACATCTGCTAAAATATAAAATTTCTAACTCATATCAAGATTTTGACATAAAAAAGTTTTAAAAATTATGTTTCATTACAACTCTTATTGGCCACCAAAAAATTTAATTTTTTGCTATTTTCAAAAATACATTGTTTTTAAATCGCTGCAAAAGACATCAATTTTATTGATTCAAGTAATCATTGGTTAGTAATCATTGGTGGTGACCGTGGCATGCAGGTTAAGTGTGTGGCTTAGCATGCTCTGAGCCCGGGTTCGATCCCCAACCGCGGCGAAAAGTTTATTAAAAATTAAAAATTAAAAAATTTTTCTGATCGGTCACCACCTCTCTGCAGACAATGACAAACCTCAGAGAGTAAATAATGCCATGTAAAGCTCTTTGAGGACATGAACTTTAGCCGTTCGGAGTCGGCATAAAACATGTAGGTCCAGTTCTCGGTCAATTGTGTGCAAACATTTAATAACACACACAACACAATTGATCACAAGAAGCTCGGTCAAAGGCCTTTCAAGGGCTGAAATTGCCAATTTTTTTTTTTTTTTGTTTTTTAATCATTGGTTACATATCTATCTTTTTAAAATTAGTGGCTTTGTCTTCTTAAATTAATTTAAAAAGAAATTTCATATAGCTACAGGGTTTTCTTCTTGATTTTGTTAAAGAAGAAATCTCATACAACTACAAGGATTTCTTTATGTTTTATTTTCAAAAAGGAATCTCAAAGCTACTAGGTTTTCTTCTTGATTTTTTCAGAAGAAATCTCATGGATTTTAGAAGAAATTAAAAAGATATCTTATTAAATAAATCTAAGAAGATTTTTACTAAAAAACAAGAAGATTTCTTCTTAGAAAAGACCTCTGCTCTTTCATGCTCTAATTAAATTCTAAATAAATTGAAAAAAATTACAACTTATAAATAAATCAATAACAGAAACATCCGAATTGTGCAGAAAAACTAACTCCGCCTGGTGGTGATGATGGTAAGCCACTAGCCTGTCCCAAGCCAGTGAAAAGGAGGAGGGATTTGGACTACGGTTCAATTAAGTATGTCACGTAAGAGATAGGTTGACATGAGCCCTCGCTTTGAGATGCAAAATCATGGAAGTGGGACATAAGTCTGGTTATTGTACCTGCGTATCTGTTGCAAATGATATAAAACATACTGTTAGCACGGGGATAGTACATAAACCTGGTTTAGCAACTGATAATTACCAACATGACAAAAATCTGATATTCTCTATATGTTTATGAGAATAAGTGATGATAAATAAAATTCCAATGATAGGTTTTATATATATATGTAGCATGATGCCAAAACAGCGTTTTTTAGAAAAAGTTTTTTTTTACTGTTGAAGATGGTGAAGATATATAGTTCCAGCAATGTTTGTTCAGGGACTTGGCTGTCATTTTTATTCGTGGTAATTTAGGAGCTTTTTAAAGGTTACTTCCGATAGAGCTCAATTTGAATATTTAAACTAACCAATTTGTATTAAAAACTTCTAAAAGTTGAAAATTGACTGTAAAGCCCATATTTTGGTAAGACATTCTTAATGTCAATTCTGACTTTTGGATGTCAAAAATGCTGATCCTTTTAAAAAAATAAGAAAGGCGACATCTTCTGAAGCTGTTTCTACTAAATTTATTTGCTGACCAAATAGAAGATTTCATCACCTTTTCAACAACGTTTTTTTTTGTTAAAAATGATTTATAAACAAAAGAGATATTTAAAAAAAAATGTTTAAGGTAGGTGTTTTTTAAAAAAAAATCTATGTATAACAAAGAAAACTTACAAGTTTTTTTTATAAGTCGTTTTCTACGCTATGATTCCGCACATTAAAAGCTTTCAAAATAATTTCTTGCTTTCACACGTCTTTTTTAAGAGCTGCATCTTCATTTTCAGCTAAACGTTTCATGCATTCCAGTTCATTCCATTTTGCATTGCAGTCAAAGTATTTTCTCACCAATTTTGTGCCCACGATGAAATTAATGTTTTTTGTGTCATTATCTACCAAATCGAAGATATTTTGTGTACATTTATTTGAACGCCACTTTGATTTGTTGACACCTTGTAATGAGACATATCCTAATTTCTTTTTGTCATTGCAAAAATATCCTTTCAGTTTATGTTATTAAAAATTGAATAGACATCATCAAGTAGTCTACTTAAATATTTTTTTATTGTTGATTCTTAAGCCAAAAATTCTAAAGCATCTTTATATAACAAACGTTACTGTTTTTAAACGGTTTAAAAACTGAAATTAAAAACATACAATATTAAAAATTTAAATTCCACATAAGATTTTATTTGATCATGTATACATAAATATACACATTGAGCGTTGTCCCCATGGGCCTAAAACAACATTTAATCCAACTTTGATTCTACTCTATGCCCAATGTTGAGCAAAAAACAATTGTTTTTCCAGTTGTTTTTAATTTTTTTTTTCCAAACCTTACTTCATATTAAGGTTAATTTCTCAACAATGGTAAGGAAAAACTTAAAGCCACTCGGTGAATTTTTTAAAAATCCATCAATAAAAATTAATTTATGATTAATTTTTGTAGGCATTGAGCGACTAGGTTGGCATTTGATGCAGAAAAAGGGTCAAAAACATACTTTTTTTGTACTGAACTTTTTTTGTAGCTCATTTTTCTGCAAAACCATTGCAAACATCGTAAAGCCACTCGGTGAAAATTTAGATATCCATTAGTTTAACAAATGTTGCTTAGACGACTCTTTCTGATTCCTTCTTATATTCATGGCATTTTAAATATAAAAGTGCAATTTTCTTGCATTTTTCAAAACAACTATTTTTATAATTTGTATTTTAAAACTTGCAGTATAGAGCATTATTCTGTAAAGAAGATATCCTTTTTAATAATACAAAATTATAAAATGTTTGATTTTCAACGAGGAAAATGGATAAAAAGATTAAAAACACAACACCTCAAAAAAAAGAGATATTTTCAAACATCTAGTTATCAGGCACCCTGTATGCAAGGATATTTTGAAGTACTGCGAAATGAAGCTAAATCTATACTCTCTTTAATGAGCATAGTTACACTTTTATATCTTAAAGTTAAAAAAAGTTATTTTTTTGGCATCATGCTATATATATGTATATGCCGGAAAAAAGTGGTTTAAAAGAATGGTCAAAGGAGGAGGATTATTACTGATTAAAAAAGGAGTATTGACATGGAGTATGACTAGGAGCATAATAGACCCTGTATTCGAGCATGCTTCATTGTGGTAATGTTGTATGCTGGCTGATCAATTTGTTTTAATTTAATTTAGATAAGGCGATCAGTTATGGAATAAACAAGTGTTACAGTGTTTACTGGTAATGTCCGAGACATTCAATAGGATTGGCCGTACTATAGCATTTTATGTTTGCGATTTGTTTATTCATTTTCAAGTCTTAGCAAATACCCAACTAGTGTCTATCCGTATAGTATACCGGGATACTAAGATAACTTTGCTTATCAAGTCATGTGTGCTTAAACTATTAATTCATGTCTGGTTTTTGTTGGAAAATCATTCCAAGGTGGAAACCCTTTTGCCGGAGGACTATCGTGGGCTGGCCCTTCGGGGAGTTTCGTGCTGGCTGTGATAAGCTTAATGTCGCAAGCTAGACAACGATTCAGCGTGGCGTTTCGTTTCTGTACAACCAGGCTGGCATATCCTATATGCAAGAGATTATAGATAGGTCTCGCTCCTCACCAATGGAGGTGGATGGAATTCAACCTCAAATTAAATGGCCACAAATTGGTACTTGGGAATCGGTAGATGCGTAAAGTGTTTATGGCAGAATTGGCACATGGTGCCTTGTCATAGTAAGCTATTAATACTAGAAAACGCGAATACCTAGGGCACTGGTCATACCCGGAAAATAATTGGTTTTTATATGGCGATAATGGCGATCGAATTCTGCATGATATGATTCAAAAAAAGCAGGGACCGAAAATAACTGTTATTTTGCAATTTTCGAATGAAAAAGACACAATGAAAAAATTGTCGAAGGACATTTTCAAATATACCATTATGATACAAATGGCCTCAGCTTCACGAATATTTAGAGCCGTTTAAATTTTCGACTGATTCGATAAAAGTTAAAAATTAACTGTTATTTTTTGCCTTCTATTTTTTCAGACAAAAATAACGGTTACCTTTGACTTTTATTTTATCGGTCAAAAATAACAGTTATTTTGTGACTTTTATTTTTTCGGTCAAAAATATCAGGCAATCTGTGTTTTTTTAAAAGCCGCTTGTCCGATTAAAAAACTTTTGATACCATATGTAAAACGTGATCACCGATGAGACCAAAATAATGGTATCGATAGTTTTTTAGTCAGTAAAATGGCCTTTGAAAAAACACAAATTGCCTGATATTTTTGACCGAAAAAATAAAAGGCAGAAAATAACTGTTATTTTTGACCGTTAAAATAAAAGTCAAAAGTAACTGTTATGTTTGCCCGAAAAAATATAAGGCACAAAATAGCTTTTATTTTTGTCGGATAACATAAAAGTTAAAAAATAACAGTTAATATTTGTCTTTTTTGATAAAAACCATAACCGGTACGGTCCCTGAAAAAAAGGCTTATTCAGTAGAAACATTGGGTGCTGAGTGCCTGGAAACTGGTCGATAAATTTAATTATATTCCTAAAACCATTGGACTTGAGAAAGCAACTCCTTATAGACATGTCGGCCCTATGATCCTGCACACCGACAACTTCGATGGAGTTGAGTCCTGACAATGCTTCTGTTGAGAGTTGATTTCGAAAGTCCATGACTCCTCGCCATAGGGCAAGTAGAGTTAAACCGAACAGGTAGGCATCTACTTTAAACACTGGAACACAACTGTGCAGAAAAACTCTTGCGTTTTACTCGAATTTAATGATTTCAGTACGTGTTTTTGTACTGAAATGAATAATTAACAAAAGCAAAGAATAAATTTTATAAGTTTTTTTATTTGAAAACATTTGTTTGTTATGCCGAAGATTCAAAAATTCACATTCGGTCGGACACTAGTTTTCACTATTGTTGACTTCATTAGGAGGTGGGCGTGTTCCTGGACAGATGATTCCCAATTTTCTTCCACGATTGAACCTCTTGAAAGAGTGTTTAATTTTTGGGTCGTATGGGAGGTGGGCATGTTCTTGGGAGAATCTCACCCATTTTTCCAACACTCCATTGTTTTAATATGTACTGCACACACACCGAATATAATTTTTGTTGATTAAATTTCAGCCTCTTTATAGAGTTTCCATTTAAGTGGGTTGTATGGGAGGTAGGCGTTGTTTTCAGACTATTAAGCCCATTAAATCAACTTAGGTGGTTATTCTGGTCAAGAATATCCGCTTATGGGCGTTACACACGTCGTGACAAAATTAATATGCCCTTTACGCAGTAAGCGTGGGGGTATAAAAATACAAGTAGAAGAAAATTGTATATAAAAAAACTCTTCAATTATTGCAAAAATAACAAAAAAAAAAATATTTTATCATTTATTTTCAAACAATATCAGTAATCGACCGCATGTAACTACTTGAATTTTTCTACTTTTACCCATCGAGAAAATTCGCTTTACCCATGAACTTGGAAAAATACGCTAACGAACGATTAAAAATTCAATCTTCTCAGTTATCAGTTAAATCGCGCAGAGTTAATTCGCTCAAAGTTAGCATGCAATGATTTTATGAATACACATTTCTCATGATCGCGATTGCTAAAGCAATCGGTTGTAAATGGAGCGTGGAACCAAACAATAATTACATTTAGTCTGTCATAAGAGAACACGATGGCAATGTTTTCGTGATCGTTCGATTTTTCAAGTATTTGTCATGATAAAATACAATAGCAAAATGAGTTATCATGAATTGACGGAGAGTTAAACAAAACTAAAAGGTTTTAAACCTCGACAAATTTAGCTTTTTTGCTTGGGTAAAGGTTTTTACAAGAAATACAAATAAGTGGTATGATGGTAAGATCCTTCGAATACCAAATAACAAAACCATTGTATAAAAATTATATTTTTACCATTTCTATTTAAAAAAATCAGGTATTTTAGTTTGAATAACACTCTTCTATTTCTCCTCATCAACAAAACCTTCTTATATATTTAGAGACTTAAATGCATTAGTCGGCACGTTACTCTTCATCTACACAAAAGTTCGAAGTACATCAATTGATGAAGAAATGTGCTTCAATGCAGGTATCGTTTCATTGACATCAGCCAATTTTTCAACCGTCGGTTCTTCTTCATCGTTATCTGAATCTGTAAACGTAGAAGTAATGTTTTTAACACATTTATTTGGCATTAGGATTAAAATATGTATGTAAGTACACAAAACTAATAAATACATATGTACCTGCAAACTTTTCGAGTTTCCAGAACACTGTTCAGAATATCCTCATCGGACGGAATGCCCATGGTCTGCACATCATATCAACATTGACATAATCTTCAAATGATGCATCCACGTTCGTTACTTTCCTAAATGAAGCCTGTAGAGTAGCCAAATCAGCTAACGGAAGAAAGCCTTCGTCATCCCAATGAGCCTGCATTCCATCTTTCGAAAATCCTGCATTGCTAAAACAATTCGCAATTGTTTCTGGTTTTATAAAGGCATTTCACACTGTACTTAAATTTGGAATAGCTTAAAGCAAATCTACGGCCAAAACAGGTTCGTTCTCATTAATTTGTGACAATATGTTCATCAAAATTCGTTTTCTGTAAATTTGTTTTATGTTGTAGATAATGCCTTGGTCCATTGGTTGAAGCAAGGACGTCATGTTGGGTGGAAAATACGCAATATTTTGCAGCTTATCTTTTACCTCCTTAGGATGCGCAGTGCAGTTATCAATAAAAAGTAGAGATCTTACTCCTTTAAAACATCTAGGATTTTTGGCCTTTTCTATCACAAGCAGTTTCAGTTTCTCCAAACCAGTCATATCGCTTGCTACTAGGACAGTAATTCTCTGTTTGCTCTGTATTCCTCCAAAACATTTCTCGTTTTCGAATGCTAGTGTTTTGTTTGGCAAACATATGAAAAACAATCCAGTCTCATCGGCGTTAAAGATGTCATTTTTATCATATTTTTGTATCAATCTCGGTAAAACGTTCATAATCCATTCATCACGATCTCTTATGTTGGCGTCAGCACTTTCCCCACATAAGGTTTTTGCTACAATACCATGTCGTTTCTTTAATTTGTCTAACCTTCCTGTGCTAGATTCAAAATCTTCGTGACCCAACGAATCAGCGAACTGTTTGACTTTTTGCTTCATTGATGGCCCAGATATAGGAAGATTTTTACCACGTGCAGCAGTGACCCATTTGAGCATTGCTTCATCAATATCCTCAAAAAGGCAGATTCGAAGTCTTTTGCGTTTAGTGCTCAATTGCTCGTATTTGATAACGTAGAAGGAAGAATTCCAAACTGTTTAGCTACATCTTTTTTGTTTACTCCTTCTTCAACTCTATTGATAATAAATAATTTTTTTCAAGAGAAATGCTACTGCGCTGCGTCATTATAATAGATTCACTGAACACCGGCAACTGATGCCAAAATTGTTATTGATGTGACTTTCTTCTATTTTTTTGTTTTGAGTTTCCTCATTTGGGAATCCCCTAATAATATATGACTTCATTCTCGGTACACAGAGCTGTTAGCGTGCGTAACAGAAAATTGTTTGAAAAATTCATTATAAGGAGACAAAAACGCATATGAGTCAAATTTACACCTGAAAAATTATTTCATTGTATAGAAAACCTTACTGTATAGAAATTCATTATAAGGAGATCAAAGTACAAGAAAATGGGAAGCAAAAAGCTGTGTTTTCGAAATCAATTCGTTATAGGGAGCGCTTCATTGTATAGAAGTTCACTATAGAAAAGTTCGACAGTAGTATGATTAATGGATGGTATAAAACCTTTAAAATTTTCGAAAAAGTATAAAAACCGATTAAGTCTCATGCTCTTGCCATTTTATGAAATGGAACTTTTTTAGTAAGACTATATTAAAGAGTAAATCAATTAACCACTTAAAACTGTCCGCTTTTTGGGTTGAAATTTTACTTATACCGTGCATGGAACCACACAAATATTTTTAAATTAAGACAGCATTTGAGATATTTTAAACAACAAAAAGATTTATTTTAAAGAAAAAATTGCTTTTCGGTTTATTGCTTAGAACTACTAAACTGTGGCTGATGTTGAAAATAAAGGACATCATCTATTCATGCCTGTGTAATAAGTATGATCATTAATACCACTCATTTGATCAGAACAGCTTTTAAGGGGGTCTTCTCATTGAGCAACTTTTTTTTCGACTTTTTTGCATTTATTTATAGCTTGGGTAGTTGTGAATATGCCCCTAAAAGGATTTTTAGAAATTCGAAATACTTTAGAAGATACAGCCTTTTTTGTGAAGCAAGGTCTTCGTCAAAATGAGCTATTTTTTTCGTCTCATTTTCGAACGAAGCGGCATAAAGTAACCACCGAATTCTGTTGCAAATGTTTATTGTTAGGTAAAAACGTGTTTGCACACATATTCATACAAACATACGAATACACATTTCTGCTTATTTTAGGGGTTGAAGCATTTTTTGAGTCCAGGAGTTCAACTGAAAGCATCATTTAGTTCAGTTTGTATCGAGTTGAGCAACAGACGCGTGCGCTTCAGTGAACGGAAAACTCTGTGGAGGATATGAAGAAGGAAATTTGGGCCACTTTTTACCATAAGTGCTCCACCGATGATAAACCGTAACACCAAAATTGCCCCACCGGTGCGTCAAGCTGGTGCGCATGGCAGAAAGCAGCTGCTGAAGGTACGTTAGATAGCTTTCACCACACGTATGCACCTCTCGACAAGAAGGTGATGGAGGTAATAAAACCAGCTTACGAAGCGCTGTCGGCAGATAATTTGCTTGAAAGATGCCTTGGATCTGAAACTCAGAATTCCAATGAGTCCTACAATTCTATTCTTTGGTCACTTTCGCCCAAACACATCAACTCAGGCGCACGCACCATCGAAGTGGCCAATTTCATTGCAACGTGCCTCTTCAACGACGGTTTTATACCCATACTTAAAATTATGGGTTTGATGGGTATTGCGATTGGAAAAAACGCATACGAATACGCACTATCTCGCAATGAAGACAGATTGAACCGATCAGAGACTCGAGCTGCGGCATCATCAAAAGCTGGCAGAACGGCTCGCAGAGCAGAGAGGGCAGCAGAAAGCAGTTTCTACGAAAAAGAGGAAGGTGGCCTGTATGGAGCTGGCATCGCCGACTAATAAATATTAGTATTAAGTAAAAAATATCTGAAATATTTAGATTTTCTTTCAAAGGCCCATTTTTGACTACCTGGCCAGTTTTCTTCACATCTACTGAACCAATTTTGATGAAATAAAGCTTTAATGACGCAGAATTACCTCCTTTTGTTAATTGCGTACTTTAATTTGTCACTTTTTTTCTTTTTTTGCCAAAAAAATAACTTTGATACCAGCAGAACTGCTTTTCTTGAAAAAAAAATTTTTTGGGTTTTTTGAAACCCTCGTATTTTGACCTATCCGGTTCTACCGATTTTGTTGAATCAAAGTGAATTCTACGGAGAATTGTCAGCTCTTTAAAACTGCATTTAAACATTTTTGATTTATTTTTTTTTCCAAAAAAATTACTTCAAACTTTAAACGCGTTTATCTCGAAACCACGTTTTTCGAACTGGCGGCCATGATGTCTCCAGTTCAACTGAACCGATTTTCATGAAACAAAGTGGAATCGACGCAGAATTGTCACCATTCTCGGGTGAACCTCGACCATAATTTTAAAAAATTTTTTACTATTTTTTTTTTACACTAAACTACAAAAAAAAGCCCGAAATTGAATTTTTTTTTTTTTTGAATGGCCGCCATTTTGTCAAAAAAAATCACAAAATTAAGCTTGAGGTTCACCCGAGAATTACATCTATACTGATTATAACCCCGTTTTTTTCAGTTCAGACGCTCCGGAGACCCGGAATCGTGGCCGCCGTGACGACACCTTTTTTTTCACCACCAACTTTGAAGTCTCATTACTTTTTGAACAGCCCACGTATCGAGACAAAAAAAATTTTTTTGTTTACTTTGAAACTTTTGTAATACAATAAATAAAATTAGTTTTCAATTATTCTTTGCGTTTTCAAATAAGAATTTTTTTAAAAAGGGTCCAAAAAACGGGTTTTGAATGAGAAGACCGCCTTAAGGACAATCAATCAATAAGAATATCAATTTAATTAAGAATAAATTAATTTAATCAAGAATTTGAATCAATAAGAATAGCGAATATGAACAAAGCAATGTCTTTAACAGTTGTCATTGACGGCACTCAAAGCGGAACAATATCAAAGGCATTCCTAGTCCCGGCTAATAACAAATCCAGGCGAATCTCCACTCAGATTTTTAAGTTTCCAAATTATCGAGGCGATACTGTGCTGTGTAATTCACCAGACCAGAGCTCTGTAGTTTAATTTGTATAAATAATTTAATTCAACATATTTTAACGATGCCATTACGTGAGAAATGCACTCGATGCTTTTTGAAGATTTTGGTTACGCATCTCTTCAGATACCAAAGACGGTAAGTTAGTCGTTTGATCGGTAACAGAGCGTGGAATATTATATATATTTGAAGCATAAAAAATTTGTGTTTATTTAATTGAAATTGTGTGAATAAACTGCATTTATGAATTATTATTTAACCAAATATTAAGCATTGTTTTTAATCAAAATTCGGCAGTTGCAACATGAACGCTAAGTAAACAAGATGTGCTCTAAATTTTGTCTTAATATTGAAACTTGAAATGTTGTGTATCATATAAAAAAATTTGTGTTAGATAAAGAAAACTCTTAGAAAACATGAGATATAAATTATAGACCTTAAAATTTAAAAAAACTCTCAAATTTATATTCTTCAGTATTAAAAGTAAACTCATTTAAACATTAAAGTCAGAAAAGTATTCAGAACACATTTGATTGGAATTTTATTTTTTCAAACAAGCAAAATAATCTGACTAAAAATATTTTGTCTTCATTATGAGCTTGATAATTCGTTGGGTTTTTTTTTATTATTCTACAAATAATGCATTGCAAAGAATTACGCAGAGACCCTTCAACTAATCGAAAATAAGCTTTAACCCTCACAGCTCAAAATTTAAGTCACATGTATAAGTCATTCATAACTTTTGGTATTTAAAGCACGTAGTGCTTAGCACCATTTTAGTCAAACATGATAACTAAAAAATTAAGCATAACGTTAAGTCATTAGCAAAGAGCACCGAAAGAGTTTATGTAAAAAAACAAAACGGTAAGCATTCAAGTTCACGCAACATTATTAAATTATAGAAAAAAAAAAAAAAAACAAGGAAAAAATTTACGGTAGCCTATATAACGCTTAAGCAAATCAAAACGAGCAACATTTTACAATTAACAGTTCAGAAAGTTACATCAAATCGAGTATTGAGGCAGCAAAAATTAAATAAAATGGCAAAATTTCTACTGATCGTGACTATTTCAATGATGGCAATGTGCCAAGTGCAGTGTTTGCAACAAATGAGAAATATACGTTTTCCCGGACTTGAGCATCATACACAAAGATTACGTTTTCCTGCACATCAAGAAGCGCCTTTAACACCATATCCAGCCGCTGGACCAAAACCGGAACCACCATTTGAACTACCAACTGAGGAAGCAGCTAATTTTCCGGAACCAACCTATGGGCCACCTGATCAAAGCTATGGACCACCCGAAGAAACCTATGACCCACCAGAACAAACCTATGGACCTCCCGAAGAAACTTTTGGACCACCTGACCAGACCTATGGACCACCTGATCAGACCTATGGACCACCTGAGCAGACTTATGGACCACCCGCTGAAAATTCTGAGCCACCTGCTGAAACCTATGCTCCACCCGAACAAAATTCTCCGCCACCAGCACAAATTATTAGGCCAGCAGCAATCGAAACGATAGATCTACGCGAATTCTATCCAAAAACCATGTTAACGCTACCACATTATCAGCGACTTATAGATTTTCATAGTAGTCCAAAACTACAAAAGCAAGTGAGCATGCGAGGTGTTCGTAGACCCGTACAAACCTCCGCCAAACTTATACGTCCAGATTTTATTGAAACACCAAGAACTAGACTAACACCACCTCTAGTCGAGCGCCTTACAGTTTTCCGTAGTGGCGGACCAAGACGGCAACCATCGATTGCTGCTACCCTAAGACGTCCACAGATAAGAAGAAGGCCATCCAAAATACAGGCTTCCTTAAAGCATAGACCTAAATCGACACAACAAGTTTTTCCGATACACTTTGCTGATGGTACTACTATCTTCTCCGACCAACTTCAGGGTTGGTCAATTTAGAACGAAGTACAACGAAAAATAGTTTAAAATATGTAATACGAGTAGTTATAAATTGTATAGATAAATTTTATGTAAAGTTATTTTTAAGAAAATATTCGAAATTTTTTGATCAATTCAAAATAAATATTTCTCAAAGCCATGAACGAAAACAAATGCTTTTTTCTGCGTTTTAGTTCTTTCAGAGAGTAAGATTTTATTAGTTTTACTTTTCCGAAATTCTAGTTTCGATAAAAACGTGTTGTAAAAGTTGAGCTCAAAAATGCGGCATGATCTTTTGGATCATGTGACCAGTCAGAGTCAGTCGTAATTTTGTGTATCATACTCTGTTGTTTTTCGAGTTGAAAACAGGTGGAATAATCGAGCCCATCAAGACCCAGCATTGCGGTGAAGTCTCGAACCAAGCGAAAACCACTGCAAAAGCAGAATATCTTGTCGCTAAAGATGAATATCGCGACGCAATCCATCTATCTTATTCTTAAATTCTGATTTGAATTCATTCTGATTTGGTACTAAGAACATACAAAAGAGCAGGTGCTCTCTCACGGTAGCATTAAAGTAACAACGTAAGCAAAAATCGAAAGTGTTATTTCTCAAGCTCACGTATAATGCCCGCGGACGAATTCTTTTTACAGACAAGCAAATTTTCATCATAGAGGAATCGTCCAATAAACAGAATAGGTGTATTCTCGCAGTATAGCGAAGATGCAAAATTTGTGAAAATGCAACCTAGCAATACTGAAATATGCAACACTGCGGGAGCACACAAAAGCACAAATATTGTGAATATTAAAAGAAATGCTGCAAACAGAAGAAAACAAAAACATTTAAATACTTAAGCTACGCACACGAACTAATATGAACAAATTTGTCTCAATCAGAGTGGACGGTTGCACGTCCACTCAAAGCATGGTTATCACTATTGCACAAATTGCACGAATTGCAACTTTATTTGGTGTTGTGTTTTATCGCTTGTATTTTGTTGTTGTGTCGTTGCACGGGTTGCAGGATTCTGCAACTTTTGCAATTCTTACACCTTGCAAGGGTTTTGCAAGACAGCGAGAATACCCCTAATGATTGAGTGTATGCTCTGTCATTACGGCATGCAGCAGAACTCATTTTGAGAGGTCACCACCATCTTCTGTGATAGTTTGGTTGGGAGTCGCCAATGATGAGGTCACCAAGCTCCATTTTGTCATAAAAAGAGTCAAAACTTCGGAGAAAGTTTATGTATCTGATGTTTTGGAATTGGTTGTGAAATTGTGAAACCTCTTAACACAAAATTATTTCAAAACAAGTAAAGAAAGTCTAAAGTCGGTCTAGGTCATTCCAAAAAAAAAATAATATTATTGAAAATGGGCGTGTTCGTGGGCGGATGAAGCCTGTATTTTATATGCATTTAAATGTTAAAGAAAAATGTACACATACCAAGTTTTATTCCTATAGCTCACAGTAAATGCCTTTATTATGCTTTCGCTATGGGAGGTGGGCATATTCATGGACGGATTACTCCGAATTTTTGAACACACCTTAGTTTTGGCATAAAATACATACATACCGAATTTGATCTCTCTATGACAAACATAATCTTATTTATTCAGTTTTAAACTTTTTGGGTTGTGTGGGAAGAAGGTGTGTCCGTGGGCGGATGACGTCCACTTTCCGAAACCATTTTTGTTACGTCATAAAGAGCATACGTCCCAAATTTTATCTCTGTTGGTTAAACATAGGCTTATTTATTGCGTTTTAAATTTGTGGGTTGTATGGGAGGTGGGCGTGTCCGTGAGCGGATGACACCCATTTTTCGAAAACATATTTTTGTTGATACAAAACACGTACACACCAAATTATATTGTTGTAGGTTAATTATGAACTTTTTTATGCAGTTTTTAATATTTGGGTTGTATGGTAGGTAGGCGTGTCCGTGGGCGGATGATGTCCACTTTCCGAAACCATCTTTGTTTTTGTCATAAAAAACATACGTCTCAAATTTTATCTCTGTAGGTTAAACAGAGGCTTATTTATGCAGTTGTAAATTTTTGGGTTGTATTGTAGGTGGGCGTGTCCGTGAGTGGATGACACCCATTTTTCGAAAACATCTTTTTGTTGATGCAAGACACGTTCACACCAAGTTTTATTGTTGTAGAGTAATTATGAGCTTATTTATAGAGTTTTCAATTTTTGCGTTGTATGGTAGGTAGGCGTGTCCGTAGGCAGATGATGTCAATTTTTCAAAATCATCTTTGTTTTGTCATAAAAAATACACGTGCCAAATTTTATATCTCTAGGTTAAACAGAGGCTTTTTTATTCCGTTTTTAATTTTTGGGTTGTATGGGAGGTGGGCGTGTCCGTCGGCGGATGACACCCATTTTTTTAAATTATTTTTGGTTTTATATAAAATACACACATACCATATTTTATTGTTGTAAGTTAGTTCTGAGCTTATTTATGCAGTTTTCAATTTTTACGTTGTATGGGAGGTAGGCGTGTCCGTGGGAGGATTCCAAAAATATTCAATATTGCAGATTCTTGGTTCCATGTGATTATGAGTACCAAGTTTCATCCAATTATCTCAACTCCTTCTTCTTATCCTGTGTATACGGACAACATACAGAGGGACAGACGGACGGACGGACAGACATGGATAGCTCGACTCTGCATATATATACTTTTCTATTCCGAACTCGCTTCGTTCTATGCGTTACAAACGTTTGCACAGAGTTAATATACCTTGACCTTTCAAGTTTAGGGTATAACTAGCCGTGGGCTTTGCAACAAGATTCTGCTCCGGCTAAATTGACTCAAGTTTGGCTCAAGAACAATGTACCGGACTTCATTTCTACGCATCAATGGCCAGCGGATAACCCAGATCTGAATCCATTACATTACAAATTGTGGTCTGTGTATGAGGGTATGGCTTGCTCTACACGACACCTCTCCTTTTTCTTTTCATTTGAGATATGTTTACAGGTCAGCATGGTACTCCACTCACTTTTTAGTCCCTAGTTGGTTGTTTGGTTGTTTGGAGTGGTATTACTGCTACGGGCTCTATTATTGCCACAACCTTTTATTCACGTGCCTTCTAGTCTGTGGGGTAGGATGAATAAGACATCCTTAGATCTTCCTCAGGGCCTTTCGGTTCGGTTAAGGAATATGAGTATATCGTTGATCCATATTGTTGATAGTCGAAAGAAATTGTACCACTGTTTCCTTTGTGTTCGGGTAGTTTTAGCCACGACATTGGGAGTTAAAGGGAATACCAAGTCTCTCAGCGATAACATCAATGCAATAATAACCCATACTGATTGCCATTACTCTGGCTTTATCAGCCTCGTGATCACGATAACAGTTCGTGAGTTCAGCTTAGGTTGTATAAAGGCTATATTTTCCTGGCTATAGCACAGGTCACTTAATTCCTCTATCTGCTAAGTCAAAGTAGTTCAGAAATACTTTTCCCTAAACTGCATTCAGAGGAATCAGAATTGGTTTTGCTGTTAACAAATCCAGGGAAGAGCCTGGCCTGGCTTGTTCATCTGCTTTTTAATAACCGTAAATGTTTCTATGCCCCAGGCAACCCAAACACGGGTTATATCAAGTTGATAACTCGTCCTGGCTAGTTCCTCTTTACACTGCTTTACTAGCTGGGAGTTACATTTTACAGCAGCTAACGTTTTGATGGCCCATTGACTCTCTGACAGTATCGCTGGGTTTAGGTTTTTTGTGTTGGCTCGACTTATAGCCCTACAAGCCCTATAGCCTTTCTTATCACTAGAAGTTTTGCCTGTAGAACTCTAGCCGAGTCTGGTAGGTGGAATGAGTTGGCAACACCCAGTTTCTCCGAGTTTATACTGGCTCCAACTCCGCATTCCATTTTAGACATAGAAGGTTTCATCGAAACAGTAGCTGAGTTACTTGCGCGATTCAGCTCTGTTTGGGAACTTGCTAGTAATTTCTTTGCAAAATCGAGATTGAGAATGTCATAGTCTATGCTGTTTATCACCAGTTCCAGTGCCAGTAAGCTAAGGATTTTTCCATGCTCATACGGTTTTTCCCTTCGCAGGTGGTTCTACGCCCACCTTGGTAAGTGAATCACGAATGGCACCTAAATGAATGTTTTTGAATGCTTCTTCAATGACAAGATGGGCAGCTAATGTGATTTTTTTTAATGTAGAGACATCTTAATGTTATAAATAACCTCATGCAAAACTGTCTCCGTTTATCTTCCTTTAAGGTAGACATGTTGAGCTTTGGATATTGATGTTTTATAGAGTATGTTTTTAAGATGAGTGTCTAGAATTTTCTCCAGTGTTTTTAGTACTACTTATGATAGACTAATGGGTTCAAAGACTTTAGCCGATTAATGACCTCGTCTGTCAACTTTCGGAATAAAGAACACCTTTACTCTCTCCAGCTTCTTGGAGTTTGTGAATGTTGTCAAGAGCAAAGGTGTTACCAATATTTTCATATTTTGAAGCATTAGTAGTAGTATGTCATCCGGACTTGAGGATTTATAGGGTGAGAAAATATTTATAGCTTTTAAAATATTTTTTGTGATAATGGTACTTATGAGCCTCTTAGTAACAATGACCAATTCTTTATGGAATGATCGCAGCTATCTGTAGTCAGGAAAATGTGGGTAAAGAATTTTTTTCAACGACTTTTTTTAAGATTTTATCTACGTCCATCCTTTTTTACAAATTGTTCCTTGGATAGGATTTTACTAAGTCTAGCCGATTCTTTAAGGTGACCATTGGAGTGGGTATATTTTTTCCAAAGATCGCTTTTTCAAGCCACGAATAACTTTCTTTTCTTGTAGTTGTTGAGAATTTCCTAATAAGGTGTCCAATTATTAACTATGTGGCATTTATTGAAAGTTCACCTGACATTTTTTTCTTAGGTCAGAGAGATACCTACTCAACAATGGAGGAAAGGATTTCTTCTTACCCCTATTAACAGAGCAAGATATCTTGAAGGCGAACTGTATGGCCTTCTCGAAGGGCTCTACTGAAGAATTTAGTTCAACCACTATTGGTATCTGAGTGTAGACTATTTTAAGAATTTTTGGACAATCAACGTTAGTAAACCTTTGTCATTTAGTACATTTTGGATTACAAAATGGTTGCAGAGCCTCTATCTGCATGTTTAAGTCAAAAAAGATCCAGTTTGAAATTCGTTGTCAGACAAAAGTGTTATGAGGTGGTTATATCCATTCCTTCCAAAGAAATGCTCCAAAAACTGAAAAGTTTATGAACGTTTAATTGAATTGCTCTTGAATCACACGGGAGCTATATTATACCAATTTTGAAAATTTTGTTTCGTTCTCCATGACATTTCGTTCCCGTAAATTTCTGAAAATGCAGATTTTAATGTGATCTGATGTATCCAAATTTTATTTATTTATTCCATTTATTTATATGTTATCTAGAATTCTCCTCTGATAGTACTCCATTGATCTGTAATTTTGTTGCTGATTACTTCAAATCTGTTTACTCTTCTCTTATCACTTACAAATCACAATTATAAGATAAATTAAATCTTGCCATTAAATGATATTTATTAACTCGACATCAAGAAAATGCTTTAAATTAAATCTTTAGCTACTAATTTTTAACGTTTTAACTTGTATAATTTTTTTCGATTCTTGTAAAATTTATGTATTTTTAAATTATTTAATGTTTTTTTTTCTAATCAATTCTTTAAGAATCGTTCTTGTCAATAAAAATGTGTACCTCATTTTAGTTTTGACGTAGAATTACGTCTTACAGCGCGGTTTGTATGAGATCGTTTTAACAGATTTTTTGAAAGTCTTGCAACTTTTTGGCTAATACTTTAGGGTATACCTACAGCCTTTAATACTTATCGTTCAAAGATAATATATATACTTAAATATCAGATATATCCTGCGCTGAATGAATATTAAATTTTGGACTTTGTCACTATTATATTAAAGTCACAAAATAGTAAAATATAAAAAGAAAAATGCATGTTTTTATATAAGAAAATCAATCATTGCTCAATCGTTGCTGTGCCTGCTACTTTCTTTGTTTTTGTTTCGTTGTTTGTGCTTGTAATGTTTTTTTCACAAATTGATTGCTTCGTTTTGGTAGCATTGCAAGCATTGGTTCGCATTGGATTTATGTATGCACTACTGTTCTAGTTTACTAAGTGCTCTATTTTGACATCAGAGGTCATGAACCTCTTTTCAACTCAGTCAATGAACTCAAACTGTCAAATTTAACGAAATGGGTCTGTGATCTCGTTAGATTTAGCTCTTATAAAAAAAACGAGTTGGATCATATTTCGTTTTACCCAATAGATGGCGTAAAATTTTAATTTTTGTTTTTAATGCAAATTAATTTGGATCCCACATCCCACTTGCACTAGCCAGTGTAGTTCGCAAACTATACATCGAACAGAGACGAAAGTGTAGCTCGCAAACTAAATATCCGACAGAGACGTAAGTGGCACCAATGGAAAGTGCATTTGCTTCGCCTTCTTTCCAACTAAATCAATGGCTTCAACCTGTCAAACTTAACGAAATGATAGAAAGAATTTGACATTTTGCTTGCTCATTTTATCATGCTTACTTTTAACGTTTCCTTTTTTTTTGTCTCGATAAGAAGTCCATTATTGAGTGTTATTAATTTATTTGTTAATTTTCGGAAGATCAATAAAAAATTTGTGCAAAATGGACAAAACAATCGGACCAAGTAGACAAAGTAGAAGAGGTTACAACTTAAACGGAATTCTACGTCTACACTTACGATACTATCGAAACTGTTTCTTTTTTTTTGTTCTCGATTGTTCTTTGATTTTTAAAAATTTATTAATATTATCTAAGACTTTAATATAGACATATATTTAGCCATGAATAAGAAAGAGGAGAAAGTATTTTTTTTATTCCAAAAGTTGTGACAGTCGTTATATAGACAAATTGACCTTGGATGCGGAAGCAGCGATGCAAAAACTCTATACATCAGGATGTTGGTAAATTCACGTCTTTCTCATAATTTTGCCTTTAAACTATCTTAAGAGGGGTTGGGGATGGTTCCGTTTGTGGTCGAAACGACTTTTAATTGACAGTTGGCAATTAAAAAATAATACTTTTTTTTGTATAGATGTATGAAGAAACCGAAAACCTTCTTATTAGCGCTACTCTTTTCCCATTCCTATTAGGGTTAACCACTAATTGTGATTATTTGCATTGTACAATTTACATCAGCTTCATTGTGAATTTGCCTTCAAATTGTACTAAAACAACAGTGCTGCCAATAGAATCAAACCTAAACAAAGATCAGCTGTTTACTGTCAAAACAGCTGCCTCACTCACACCAACACGACAACGACTCATTCGCACTTACTCATTTTGCCCACTCCGCCTTCCAACTTTCATTGTTGTTTTGTATAAATTTTTTCTACTCTGCTAAAATTGATTATTTTTCTACATGTAAAGCTAGCAGCAAAAAAGTAGCTGCAAAAATTCTGCGCAAAAGATTAAAAACAACAAAAAAGGTTAAATAAACAAAGGATAGTTAAAGTAATTAAGTGAGCAACAATGTTTTGAGTCAAAGCCAGCACAAGAATAAATCAATTTTATGGATACAACCAAGGTAAATGGATTTGTTACAAGCTGTAAATCAGCTATGCTAATTAATGAATTGCGTAATTAATTTCTCTTTTTTTTTTTTTTGTTGTTGATAGAAAGTGAAATACCACGAAATGATATCGGTGGAGTCGGTAGCGCCAACTTTTGTTATCTACCGCGAGGGCAACGCTCTACAGACGGAATTAAGTACCGCGGAAACCAAGGCAGGCAAAAATGTGGCCTTCGCTGTTGATTCGCCAATAATGCGCCTATGTGCTATCGATGAGCATCAGCTGCTACTGCTTAACTGTGCACATCAATTGCTGCTGGGACGCTACAGGCAGAATGGAGAGCAACAACTGCATTTGGAACTGGTACGCGATGATGTTCGAGATGTGGACTTTTGTCGCAGCTCACGCATTTTGTATATAGTTGATGGTCGAGGTAGCGTCTATGAGACATTTATTGATGACAGCAAAGTCTGCGGTGCGCATTGGCTGCCTGTCGTCTTTGATCCGCTGGAACTTTCAGAGGATGGTATACGTATTGCGCGCGTCAAGTGTTCGCTGGAGGGCGTGTTATTTGTCACAACCAGCAGCGATATATATGCTTTGGGCAGCTGTGGTGAAGTATTCCAAGTGGAATCACAGCCGCAGCATTTACGCTTATTTGAGCAGCGTCATGAAATACTGGACTTGGTTGCAGGTGATGAACACTATGCTTTGCTGCTAAAACATGAGGCGGATGAGCATGCCATGGATAGTCGGCCACTAGCACCTAATGGAGCAGGTTAAACAATTTGATTTCTTCTTTTATATCATTCTACAACATTCTTTATTTAGCTCCTTCCATAATGCTGGCACGCACTTCGCCGGAGAGAGCTTCAAGCGCAGCTCCAACATTGTCGGAACCCAAAGTAAATATGCGGCATAAACGAAACTCTTCAACGGCTTCGGTCAACTCGCTGAGTAGTCAAGCCAGCAATTCACAGCTGAGTAGTGGCCAACACGCGGCATCTGCTATGCAAAAGTTACTGCGGCAGGGCTATGCGCTATTACAGACCCAAGTGCATACATTTGGCGGCGCCAACGGTGGTCTCCTCGGCACTGGTGATCACATCAAACGTGCCGATGCAAGCAGCATAAAAAAACTTTCAGGCATTGGCGTTTGTGCCATAGCGGCAGGCCGCGAACACAGCATTGCGCGCACACTGGACGGACGACTCTTTCATTGGGGTCTTAACACCAAGCAGCAGTTGAATAACAACAATGAATGCACCGATTTGAGCGCACCGCAAGAACTCAAGCTGGATGCAGCCGATATGGGTGCTTTGGAACGTTCAATTCTTGTTGCTTGCTGTGGCGATCATCAAACGTTGCTTCTCAATACCAACGGCACATTGTATGCCCGGGATGTGCAGCTTAAGCGAGACTTGCTGTGCTTGCAGGATGGTGGTGAAGGCAAAACAGCCAAAAATTCTGCACCGATTCTACTAGCTGCGGGCTGCTTTACGCTACACAATCTAAATAAACGTCCATTACAACAACAGTTCTATGCACCTTATAGCACTATGCAACATCAGCTGCAAACTCTACTGCTGCATCGTCCAGTGGTGCAAGCTCTGCAAGCATTCCAACAAAAAAATAATTCTATTGTCATCAGGCAACTGTCATATGTCTGTCAGTGCTTTATGAAGTGTCTGTATTATCTGGTAGCAGCGCTACATTCCTTGGAACATTACTATCGCGGTGAGCTAGACAGCGCCGTAGAGTTACTTATTGTGCGCCATTTTAAGCCATCAATAGCGCTGTTCGAAGATTATACCAAAGCTTATTGCGATGTGCGTTCCATTAATGGTTTCGTAGAAGCTGCCAAAGTTTATGCCTACTTTACAAATCCACCAGCTGCTGTCGCTGGCTCAACAGTTGACTTAATTGACTTGGAACGCGTTTTTCAGCAACCATTTCAAATATTTTCACCGCTGATGCAGTGCTTGGAGTTGCTCTCCAAGAATTGTCTGGAATTCACTGAGCACCTGTTGGCCTGGCAATCATTTATGCGTCAACATCGCATTGATTTAGAGCTTGCCGATCATACGCAAGAGTTTTGGCTACGCAATGAACGCAGCTTAAAGCTAAGCCAATTTCGACGCAAACAACGACGCGTTATACTCAGCTCCGAGACGGTGCCGCTGCGCTTGACCAACTCAGCGTTGAATATTGTTCCCGCCACACAGCCTTATTTCATACTCTTCTCCGACTGTCTCTGCCAGTTTGGCACAAATATACAAACCTTTCCTTTAGTTGCCATGTGGATTAAATTGGAAAATGACAAAACATTGCGTGTAACAACGCCAGAAAAGAGCTTTACATTGCTGGCACGCTCACAGCACGATAAAATGCTTTGGTTCGATCAAATGGAATCGGCTATAGCTGCCGCATTGGGTAGACCAGGAGCTAAAATGTCCAGTGGACGCACAATGGCTTATGTTTATAGTGCAAAGCATCCTAAGTATGGCGGTGTAGATGCCTACGGTCAGTGGCGTAACGGTGTGCTACATGGCAGTTGTTTCCTGCAGTTTCCCGATGAAAAGTTGTACTTGGGTGAGGCGCGTTATGGCGAAATTGAAGGTGAGTTCTGAGTAGTTATAAACTTGAAACGGAGAAAAATAATCCGTGCATGATATGTACTGTAGCTCTCAACTCATGGAAATCATCGTCATCATTGATGATGATGATATGATATGTACTGTAGCTCTCAACTCATGGACATCATTGTCATCATTATCATTATCATCATCATCACCAGAGTAAAAAGCACTTCAATCATGTAATGTCTTAGCTTAACGACTAAGTGTGTTCCAACTCTTTCTGAACTTGTCGATTTCTGTGGAAGTGTTCTTTATGCATGATATGTATTGTAGCTCTCAACTCATGGACATCATCGTCATCATTATCATTATCATCATCATCACCACAATAAAAAGCACTTCAATCATTTAATGTCTTAGCTTAACGACTAAGTGTGTTCCAACTCTTTCTGAGCTTGTCGATTTCTGTGGAAGTGTTCTTTGCCACTTCACTTCGAACTCCCACTTTTGTATACTTCCTTGAGGATTTTAGTTTTACCGAGCTTGGGGGCAGTTTTTAGGTGACTCTTTGCGTGAAATGTCGCTTCGGAAACTTGATGAAGTTAGCTATTGATCCGATGTTAAATCGTGTGTAAAAGTTCGAGATGCCGTTTGAACAGTATATTTTAAGAATTCGTTGAAGGCATGGGAAAGCATGAGACTATGAGCAGATAAGATGCTCCCAAGGTAGGAAAATTCGTCCACAATTAAGCAATTGTCAATTGTCTCGTACTTCAGCAAAAAACGTTTCCGAATTAGCACAAGCGTTGTCAATTTTTCTATGCAAACCGGAATATTTTTCAGCGAAATACCCAAAATACGTTTGCTTAAACTGTCTCGCAATGGAAAGCGTCAAAAATGTAAAGCGATATTTTGGCGCTTTATTAATTGACTCAGTCATTTTAAAAAGGGGTCATCTGCTCAATTCGTAAAAAAAAATTTAAAGACCTAAACATAACCTTTAATGCCTAATCCATTTGAAAAAAGTCCACTTCTGGCCACCTCAAACAGTTAAGGTTGGACTTTTGTTTTTCATTTAGAAAAAGCGTAATTTCTGAGGTTTCTTTTAAATCTTGCTCCTAAGACGACCAAGACCGTATTATGTAAAAGACTGAACCCCATCGTAAGCCAACTAATTGGTCCTTATCAGTGTGATTTCAGTCTTGGGAACAGATAAGAGCCTCACCTTCAAGATTTACCCCAAACAAAACTCACACTTTATAGGTCAATAAGCATGCCCATCCTAATATATGCAGCACAAACATGAACATTTTGCCGTTCAAAATAATTTAGGAATCTTGGAGAGCAAGATCCTTTGTATGATCTTTGGTCCAATCTGGGTAAATGGCATTCGATGGACACAAAAACTATGCCCCGACAACGTCAAAGTCAAATACATAAAAATCAAATATTTTTGCTGGAATGGAAATGGAATACGACACATTCGCGAAGAAATTATTCGATTCAAAATAGGCTGGCAGAAATTGTTAACTTTAGTCGTGAAACAGTTGAGACCATAATAAAAAAACTTAAAAAATAATGCTTCCTTTGAAAACAAAAACGCGATCAGGTCATCCAAATAAATTCTCTAGAGGACTTGTGAGCTTAATTTTGAAGGAAGTGCATCAAACCTTAGCTCTAAAACTAGCCGAAGACATCGCAACGGTTTGCAAAAAATGTATACATTCCAGAACTGTGCAAGGATGTCTACTTAGTAACGGGTTATTCAGTAGAGCACCTTGCAAGAACCACACTTCCTTGACGAATCAAAAAAAAAAAAAGAAGTCATTCGTTTCCTTCGACCTACCTTCGACCTAATTTTCTAAGGCGTGTATTGATAAATAGATAGATCTAAAATGTGTGGGGAGAAAATTAAGGTAATGAAGCCAAAAAAAAAATTGTTAACCATCCATAAAGCATATAGGCGGCAGTGCTTTGGTTTGAACAGCTTAAGCAGATGCTGGAGTGGAAGAGCTAGCTTTAATTCAAAGTAATATGAACTTGAGATGAACGATCTAGTGATTTTTTAAAAAGTGAACGTGATTCATTAATCACTCTTTTTAGTCATGATCGATTCAATGATAAAAAAGCAGAGTTGAACGAATAATAGTGTGTGTTTGAAAACCAAAGACTAGCTATTGAAGACATAAATGGATGAAGATGAAATTTCGCAAATTTTAAATTCGAGAAAATGGAGTTCAAAGTTAATAAAATAGACACAACGTGGTTGAAGCACCACGTTCCAAATTGTTTGTATGCACAAAACACCTTCATACATTCTTAAAACAGCAAAAATGTCACGGAAATGTGACATATTCTTCACTGACTCTGTTGATTAAGTAGTAAGCTTGTTTGCTGGATTGATTGTTTATGAAAATTTCACCATCTCGGTTAGCAAAACTGCCATTTTTTGAGAACAAATATTCTGCAATGCAGGACATATACTTTGCGATATGCTCTACCCATTCCAGTCATGGAGAGCATTCACAACTTCAACCTTATGAGTTATCTGGAACACAATGATTGCTAAATGACCGTTTATATAGTTTCCAAAGGGCTTGCTTTACTGGTGATTTTATGGCATTCCTTTCCGAAAAATTGTTGTTGCTCAGAGTATTGCGAAGTTGTATGACCGAGAGTGGAATAATCACTCGTATCAAATCTAATTACATATGATGTTGGCGTAAGCTTAGTTCGATGGATAACGTGTTTTCTCGAGGATAGACCCATAATCTTCCTTCGATTTCCCAAGCGATGAATGCGCTAATCCCGAAAAATTTCGGACAAAGTCTTCTTTCGCTCATTTCGACGATCGTTGGAAGATGCATCGATTTTCGTTCGCTCAAGCAATTAATGTCAAATTCAAGAAAAATTTTGAGGAAATTTTTCCTTCAGTCATACCGGCGATTATTGGGACTAGGGATGTTTCGGAGGTGAGTTTATCGGAACCGGAGTTTTTAAATTTAATTTATCGAAACCGGAGTCGAAATCGGAGTCCAAGAAAGCTGTGTTAGTTAACTGTTAAGGTTATTATTTATAAAAGAATAATTAACATAGTACAGTATTCAGTACTATAGTATTTAACGAAGAACCGCGCTCATGTGTGAGATAGTTAAAATCGTATACGCCGGTACATTTCGATGTTCGTTATAACTCCGGTTCAAATTTGTCGGAGTCGGCGGTGTAAAATCAATCAGAAGGTTTCTTTCGGAACCGAAGTCGAAGCTCCGTTACATCCCTAATTGGAACATAGATCGCTTTTCGATTGCTCTATGAACGAATGCGCGATTCACGAAAAATCTTTCTTCGCTCATACCGGCGATCGTTGAAAGATGGATCGCTTTTTGATCGCCCAAGCAATCGCCGGCATTCGCGCATGCCGGCGATCGTTGGAACATGGAACGCTTTTCGATTGGTCATGGAATGAAAGCGCAACTCAAAATAATTTGTAATGTCTTCCTACGCTCATTGTCAAAAGTTTTCTTATAAAGGGTATTCCATTAACACGTGTGGTATTTTGTAAAAATCAACGCATTCGCGCATGCCGGCGATCGTTTGAAGATGGAACGCTTTTCGATTGGTCATGGAATGAAAGCGCAATTCAATATAATTTGTAATGTCTTCCTACGCTCATTGTCAAAAGTTTTCTTATAAAGGGTATTCCATTAACACGTGTGGTATTTTGATTTTGAATGAAACGCAAACGGTTCTGAATTTTTCCAAATATTTTGTTTTTTCGTTCGAAAGGTCACAATAGAATTAGGAGTGAAAAATTATTTCGGGTATATGTTCAGACCTCTAGAATGGCCTGAATAACCAATGTTATATTACTTTCCAAGTCTGGAACCGTCTTCAGTTCATTCACATAAACTTTATTCTTCGTGTAACTCCATAGAAAAAAGTCTAACGGCGTCAAATCGCATAATCTGGGCGGACAATTCACATCACCGCGATGATAGATTACACGGTTCGGGAATTCGCGACGCAAAAAGTCCAAATTGAGGCGAACAGCTGTGTGCGTTTAATCGAAGTGAATTAATGATATATTGAATTGGAACAGGACAACGCCTGTCTAGTCCGCTAGTTAAAACTATAAAATAGCTCGTAACGTTCAACAACGATGTTTTGCAACAAATCGCTGCGAAACGATTCGTTTGCCACTCTTTTCGGTGAAGCGCTTAAAACTCCTTTTGCCGACTCCTCTGCGATTCATCATTCGCGACTCTTCTCGTCGAATTGCTTATGACTACTCTCGCTTCTATGGCTTAGCTGCTTGCATTCGGTGATATCCGGCTGAATCGTCGGATCGCTCGGCAGTGATTATCTTATCTTCGAAGCGATTTGCTGGTTTTTCGACTGAAAATTTTTGCCGAGAAATTTTTCCGTTCGACATTCATACAGAATGTGATCTAAACCAGGCATGCGCAAAAGGACGCCCATGGGCGGATAGCTTTCACATGCATACGATAGCTTTCAGTCAATAAAGCTTTGCATTCGAGACTCGGACTGTTACACTGAATATTTATTCACATTCGTGATATCACAGCACACGATCAGTCGGTGTGGGAACTTCATGCTGTGAGGTTACGGTTGCTTGCTCTTGCGTTGCCTTATTAAAATCGACAAACTACCATTCATACGCATGAATATGCGTTTGTTCATTGTATTTGTTTGTCTGTAATAATTTTTTGTTTTTAAATAATAGGGATTTAATTAATTCGTAGAATTTTGCTTAATATTTAAACAAAGCTTGTAGTATTGAATATGTCAACGCAGTTGCAAGCGACCGCAACCTTTAAGCATGAAGTTCAAACAGCGACTGAACATATGTTGTGATTGTAACAATGAACTAACTCGTGCTTTTCGTTCAGTGTTAACTTGAAAAACAAAAGCTTTGCAATACAAACACAAAACTTTGAATGTATTAGTTTGCGCACCCCTGATCTAAACCCAACCAACAATTGAACGTCCAACAAGCTCTCTTCCAACCCTTCTCTCTCTTTGGCACTTGTGCGAAAGCTTTTTGAAGCTCAATTGGAGAACTTTAAAAGTTCACTCTCAAATTAAAAGCCTCTAGAAATTGCTTCTCTCCCAAATAAAATAAAAATAATTGAGAATTGACCAGAGTTTCGACAATGTACTTGGCTTTTGCCCTTAAGAATAACCATAACGAGGATTTGGCATCACATAAACACTCTCGCTCTCAGAACTAAATTTTAAAATGTATAAAACAAGGTGCTTCGCATAAACCTTAACGAAGCCGTCTAAGAAGGACATGTTTTCACGTGCACAGCTTCACTCTCACAAGTAATATAATAGCTGCTTAGAAGCTTGCTAGTATTTCGGTTATGTCTTTACCTAGAACCCTAACGAGGATTCTTTCTCACATGAACAATCTCACTCTCACAAGCCTTTCAAAACCTTTACGAATCACGCTAATGGGGTTTTTATATTTTCAGACTCTACTTTTGAGCACTGTTCCTTATAAGTGGATTTAACACATTAACAAATTGTTTTTTCTTCTCCTTTTTTCACAGGTTATGGCAAAATGGTTATGCCCACCGTTGGCGTCTATGAAGGCAACTTCAAGGCTGGCAAATTTCACGGTCACGGCTGCTTTGAAATGAAGGATAACGAAATTTATACTGGCCACTTTCGTGATGGACTCTTTCATGGCCACGGCATGCTGCGTACCAATACCTACACGTATGTAGGCGAATTTCAGGCTAATGCTAAATCTGGTTATGGCATACAAGATGACGCAATAAGTGGAGAAAAATATATGGGCATGTTTGCGGATAACAAACGCACAGGTGCTGGCACCTGTATCACTATGAAAGGTGACTATTTCGAAGGAGTATTCATGAACGATGAACTGACGGGCCTAGGCTTAGCCGTATTCGAGAACAACAACTTCTATGAGGGTGAATTGACGCTTAGTGGACCACTAGGCAAGGGCAGCTACTACATGCCGCATGGCAGCGTAGAAAGCGAGGTGAAAGCTGTTCTATATTTCTTATAAACTTGATTTAAATCTTATCTTTTCTTCAGCCATCTAATTTGGAGAGCAGTAACGAATCCTTGAAACAACAGATGCTGGGTACTGTGTTAAGCGGTCAGCTGTCTGGAAATTGGCAAGAAGTGCGCATTGTAACTGGCACAATGGCTATTAATCAACACTTTCCAAAATATCCCAAGTAAATATTGACATTATTTTTAAACTTTTCTTGTTGTTCTATTCAAGAAAACTTTTCCTCAGATCTATTGGTGACCTTGTGGTGGACAACTCACGTAAATGGCGCTCTCTTTTTGATAATTTCGAACAGGAAGTGCTTGGCAGTAATACTGCGCCAAACAATACCAAAGAGCTATGGAATCGCATTGCTGTCTATATCACCACACTGCGTGAACGTGATAAAACACGTGAGCAACAGGATTCAGCATATCAGAGCTATGTTCAAAGTTATTTTGCCAAAAACATATCGTTGGGCTTTTCTACCAATGTAGACAAGATCAGCGTCAAGTCTACAAGCAGCCTCATGACGAGCGCCAAATCAAGTATTTTAGATCTGAGCGATGATGCTTCGCGTTTGGCGCGACGCTCACACTCGCAAGAGACGCTCTTTGAATGTGATTTAAATGATTTGGATTTTATCAATTCTACAACATTCCCCAGCAATGAAGAGAATTCTTTTCACAATATGCTAAACACACAGCTTGGCAGCTGGGCCAATGACTCAAGCAGCAGTTTAAACACTTCGTTTGACAGTGTTTTGAATCTCAGCAGCATTTCCAGAAATAATAGGTAGCCCGAAATACTACATTATTTAAATATTTAACTAATTAATTAAACAATTTTTTTGAAGTTTCTCTGGCCAAAACGGCTTGGATTTTGTGCCCAAATTTGGCATGACCACGCTCAACTCCGACGATGTTGCTGACATCAAAGAGTATCTGGTGCAGGCCTTTAAAGATGCGCATCATCCACTTTATCTGCTAAATCAGCGTATTGCAAATAGCTTCTATACCTCATATGGCTGCTGGAAAGTTAAACCTACGCCTATCTTAGCTAAACAAGCTATGCGCGAGTGGGAATCCATTTCGAAACGTGTCTATCGTTTTGTGCGCAAAATGTTTCCTGCGCTGCCCGAAGATTTCTGTGTGATAGAAAGCACGCGCGAAGTTGTCTCACACATAACGCTTTTGTATCCAATTGTGCTGTCCGAAGGCATCTACTCGACACTGTTTGTACTCTATGCTAACAAATATAGCGACCAGGATGAAATGTATCGACAGAATTTGCTGTTTGCTGAAAAACTTAAGGATGACGAACTGAGCGAGTGCTTGGGACTGGATAGGTCAGTTTAAATTTAATTAATTTTTTAACTAAATTAATCGCTGATCAAAAAATTTCTCACAGCGTGCTTTTACCTGTTGTTAGCAATGAATTTTTTCACATTGCAATACAAACTTTAAAACAAGTTCAAGAAAAATATAGCCCTAAAGCTATGTTGACTGTGATAGAAAAATGCATGCAGCTTATATCAGAAGCGCATAAATTGACCGAAAATGGTAAGTGTCGAAAAACAACTTTATAACTTGATTTTAATTGGTATTGATTATACAAAATTGTCTTTATGCCAGAAAACTCTGTGATATTAGCTGCAGATAGCATGATGCCATTGACCTTATTTCTTGTATTACGTGCTGCTGTACCACATTTAGGTGCTGAGTTGGCGTTACTCGATGATCTAACTGGTGGCTCTAACTTTCAAATCGAAATGAATGGCTTTGCTGGATATTGCTATACAACACTTAAGGTTAGTTTAAATACATTCATAAAAAAATCAAAAAATGCAACTGAAAATTTTTAAGTGTATTAAATGCCATATAAGTGAAGAAAGTTAAAAAAAAAAACTCAAGTTTTTAAAGTAATGTTTAGGAAAGTATGGAAGTATAACAAAACGTACCGTATGAATATCAACGTTATCCTGTTGGCAAATCCATTCCAAGAGAATGCTTCTTCTAGTATGGCTTTATATTAATTTCCCGTCATTCTACAACTTGGTTGGAAACACCAGCTCAATGGTTTCAAAATATGATATAACCTCCCAAACTACTACACCTCTCTTGGGGCTAAATCCCTGCAAATATTTTCAATCGCCTGAGAATCTCCAGCGAATCGCTTGGAAGATTAAACAATCGCCGGCGAGCTCTTCTGAGAGTCTTCCGGGTATCGCCGAATGTAAGCAGCTGAGGTCATAAAAGCAATTCGGCGGAAAAATTCGCCGACGAATCGCCAATAGAAGTCTTAAGCGAGATCCCTGAAAGATTCGCCGACGAATCGCCGAGATGAGGCTTAGGCGATTCGCTAGGAAGAGTCGCGAACGATTCGCCGAGAGGAGTCTTAAGCGATTCGCCGGAAAGATTCGCCAACGAATCGCCGAGAAAATTATTAAGCGATTCGCTCACGCATCGGTAGAAGGGGTCTAAAGTGATTTGCTGACAAGACATGTCAAGTGGCCAAGACATCGCTTTAAGAGGTCGTCAGCAATTTGTTGCAAAGTTGCTGAAAGTTTTAATTTGTTGCAAGTTTGAACTAGCAGTTCCATGAAGTTGCTTACAAGTTAAATTTTTTGATTTATTTAAACGATTTTGTAAGGCCTGCTTCATCTTCCAATGATAGATTAAGAAAGCTTTTTAAAAAGCCATTTTCCAACGATCGCCGGAATGAGCGAAGGAAGATTTTGAAAATTTTTTGAATCGCGCATTCATCTCTTGGGCGATCGAAAAGCGATCCATCTTCCAACGATCGCCGGAATGAGCGAAGGAAGATTTTGAAATTTTTTGAGAATCGCACATTCATCGCTTCGGCGATCGAAAAGGGATCCATCTTCCAAAGATTCCTTAGGTGAATCGCTAACTCGACGCCAAATAATCTAATTTTCTAATTGCCTTTCAAATGTTTGCATTGTGGTGACGAGTTAAAAAATGTTCCTCTTTTCGCAGATCATAATACTAATAGTTATAATCCAAGCTCCATCAAACTTAATTTATTTTCGACGGGGAAGACTACGTTCTGTCAGTAGTCTTCTCTCTTTCAAGTCATGTGATTCTTACAAAAATTCAACCGATTTTTCGTCCGGTTAAGTGTTGATTATTTCTTAATCTTAAGCCTTGTTAGGTGCTGAGCAGCTGGTACTGCAGCTTCATGCCTGATTTTTGACGCGGAAAGGCAAGAGTTGGAGGTTTTCTCAATAATTTATCAGTTATACGAAGCTGATACCGCAGTATTAGTTCACCATTTAAGGTTTTTCATAGTCAGTTTTATTTCTTACTTTGACTTCTCCAATTTTGATAGCGATTTCAGTCAGACACGGTGCCATGTGAAGATCGCTCCCTTCTATTCTCTCAGTTTTGGATACTTTCCTAGAGCAGTAGCATTTCTTTGAAGCGCTTATTTGTGGATACGATGGTTTCCGACAAGGCTCCGAGGTTACCGGAAATCTCGTGACACTTGATTGCTCCACAGAGTAAAGTTCTGAATTTCCATCTGCGGGAAGCTCATCATCCAAAAGTGATAAGATGTTTCCTCCGGCGTTCCGCCTAAAAAACAATTTCTTATTTTGTGTCAATAAAGTAGCCGATATGTTTACTGCCCGTGTCGGCGAATGTCCGACCTCTGCACCGAAAGAGTTGGTAGTTTTGAAACACCTTGGGCCGTCGAAATATACGAACGAAGACTGAATCGGGCACTCATTAGTTTATTATGTCCGAATATAGTTGCTCGTTTTTTAACCCTTTATGGACATAATACAGACTTACTACGATACTCTTTCAGGTGACTTTCAAGATACTTGTACTTTCAAGCTACTCGGAACTTTTGTGCCCGAGTTCATTGATTCGGGCAAAAATTGTTTCTCGGACCGGTCATATAATTATGATGCCAAGCCATTGTTTCAATTAAAACCTATGTTTCTGTTATTTTTATAATGGTGGTTACCTCTGTGCAGAGTTATTCTAATTATTACTCATCATGAAGTTTTATTTTTTAAGGTAACGTTATTTGAATGCCATTTGATTTGAATAGAAATTTAACTGAAATAAGCTCATTTTGCTACATCGTTACTTCAATCAATCACACAGAATAAATGTGTTAGTTTACAAAAAAAAAGTTACGAAAGTTCAAAAAGTTCGTTCATGTCAATTTCAAATACCACGAATCGATTTACGATATACGACATCTTACGACGTGACATAGTCACCTTACAGCATTATGCTGGCATCTTCGCCACAATCAGTTGATACTGAAAAATTGTGATAATTTTGATCCGTCTCTATTGATTGGTATTCCGTATCATGATTCAATAATTTAAAAGGTTCCATACAAATTCACATACAAATTCAAAATTAAATTTAGTAAAAAAGATATTACATCATAACCAATTGACATGAGTTTTTTGGCAAATAGCTTTTTTCCATAACTTAATTCATAAAAGGAATAAATAATCTTTAAATTTTATTCATAAAATTTGTGGTGTTTTTATTTCTTTTTAATGTTTTTAATATGTATGCGCGCGCATACATAAAGAACCTTTTAGGGTTATGGGTCTAAGGGACCGATGAGGGTTAAGCAGTAAAATATTGAAAACACATACTTTTTTATTAAAAAAAAACACAACACACCACTGAAACATACATTTTTTTGAGGAGACCACAAAACCCTGTTTGTCATTCATTTTCGAGAGAGAATATTTTTTTGTTTACAAAAAATAAGGGTATGTCAAATATCGGGATAACCTTAGAAATTATTGAGTCATGTTCCGTATGAAATGTCACAAAAAAAAGCACAAAAACGTTATTTTAACAACGAAATTTGACTTAAATAAAAGAATATTTAAATAAAATCGAAACGCGGACAAATTGTTGGCGTCGAATAAAAATTAAAATAAAGCGCATAAAAATAAAACTTTGCCAAGAACGTTGCCAAGAAAGCTTGTATTTAAGAGAATAGTTTTGACGAATTTGTTTTGTAGAAGATTTCGACGAGTTAGTGAAATAAAACTTCCCTCCTATACCTCGATAAAAATGGTTCAGTGAAATAACGCCCAATGAAATAACGCCCAAAATACAAAATGAAATAACGCCCAAAATATTTTGGGCTTTAAAAAATGAAATAACGCCCAAAATAATAAATGAAATAACGCCCAAAATATTTTCAAAGAAAATCATATAAAATATTTTGGGCGTTATTTCATTTTTGATTTTGGGCGTTATTTCATAATGAAATGAAGCCCAAAATAAAAAATGAAATAACGCCCAAATAAAATGAAATAACGCCCAAATTTGTATGAAAATTTTTTGGGCGTTATTTCATTTTTTATTTGGGCGTTATTTCACTGAACCGATAAAAATGTGTTTTGTATATTACTTTATTTTTGCGAACTTTTTATGAAATCGATGTTTTACAAAAAGAGCATTTTCAAATTGCTCAGAGTAGGAATTTGTATCAATTGTGACTTTTGTATCAATTGATATTGAGGTGACTTTTATGATTTGGTAGAATAGAGCTGTTATTGTTTTATTTGAACTGAGCCATTTTCGATTTTTTTTTATATGCCATCCGTTCTCAAAGCAAAAATGTATTAATTTAAGCTGTCGCCACTGTAGAGCTCCATAAGTTCCATATTTAGTTTTAATGGAATAGAGACAGAGGTTCACGGACGAACAAACCAAATTTATAACTTAAATATTGTTTAACTTATTAAATAAATAAATAATTTACTGAGTATCAAGTTTCTAATTCTACTTTAAAACTATCTTTGCAGGCTTCATACGAACACATAACCGCTGCACCATTGAAAAAAACATGAATGATACTTCAAACAAAAAAAAAGGCTTTAAAAAAAAAAGTAAAATAAGTTAAGTTACAAACCAAAAAACGACAAAATTTGCTCAAGAAAAATAATTCACCAGTATTCGAGGCATTCAATTTAATCGAAAAGAAACGTTTTTAACCAAATATTTTTTGCTTATATTTCAACTTGTTGCTTATTGTTGTTGTTAAAAAAATTATTGTTTTTGCATTTTTTTGTTAATTTTTATCAAGCATTTTAAGTACTAATTAAGTTTAAAAGTAAAATTATTACGAAAAACTAATAACACTGTTGAATATTAAACATAGAGCAAAACTTTTTGTGATCTTTTAATGAAAATTTCAAAACTTAAAATATGTTTTAAGAAGTAAAAAAAGAACATTAGTAAATATAAAGTATATTTATTAATAAAGAATTGTAAATAACTATAAGAATTGTTATGTATGAATGAAAAAAATAATATGTTAAGCAAGAGCTAAAAATTTTAATGTTAATATAAATTTTTGAGTCCAGCCTCTTTTTCAAGATTTTAAATAACTGCCTGTATTATGTATTGAGTTATTTTGTGAGCAATTTTTTGTTGTTGTTTTAAATTGTAAATATTAATATTCTTGAACCGAAGCAAATTAACTTAAACGCTTAGTTAAGCTTATGTTGAATATTTATCGTGAATGTTAATTTAAGTTTAAAAAAAAATAGATTGTGTAATAAATGTACTAATATATATATATATATTAATTAATGAGATATTTTATTGAATTTTTAAAATTTTTTTTTATTCTTATAAGTTTTGATAAAATTAAATTTAATTTGGAAAATTAAAATCTTCTCAATATTTTGAATGTATCAAGCACACTTTTGCCCTGCTTCTTGGAGAAGACAAAAACAAAGGGAACGCCACAGTCTTCACATAAATGCTGCAGCTTGGCATAACGCACACCAGCATCCAATGCACGAGACAATTCCTCGTGCCAGGTATTCTCTAGATTTTCCTCCATCAATAGCGTTAGGAAAATGCCATTCAATAGACGCAATTGACGCGCCATTGTATGACAACGCACCACGGCCAACAACTTGGCATAACTGCAGAACTTAAGCCACCGCTCCATCTGTGACATGGGCACTTCGGGGCCCACATCCAATATTATGAGCTTACACTGGAAATTGCAAATATTTTGCAAGATGCGCATTTCAAATGGATTGGCAAATTGGGCGCGCACCTCGTCGTTGATCTCGAAGCGTGCATGATAAACGGGACGCTGCATGTACCAGGGAAATGTGCGATTTACATAGTCATAGGCCAGCTTCTGGCGATGCTCTTGCTCTGTATGCAAACTATGATTGCGTTGGGCCAAGCTGACTATGCGCGCTGGACGCACTACGATGCATTCATCAACATCCGACTCCTCGTCGCGTGTGTCATCAACTATTTCTTCTGGATAGCTCATCTTGAATTCTGTGACTTTTTGATAATTCTTATAGCCTTTGGCGGCCAGCAATTCATGCGCCCATAGATGATCAAATTTCGGCTCTGGCACAAAGAACTCGGAGGTATTTTTGCTGTGCGTATCGCAGATATTTTCGTACAAAATGAGTGGCCATAAATCGTCGAAAAAGGCTTTATTTAAGGTGCGCATTGACATTTTGAAAATTTATATTTAAAAGAATTGACGATAAAGTTCTAAAAATTGTACAGCATTTATTGAGGAAATTCGAAAATATTTGAATAAATTTATTTTTTTCATTTGACTACAAAAATGGAGCCGTTGACAACTAGTCCGTCAATGGCGGATCTAATGACTGATCCAAGAATCGAGAATTTAATTGAACATTTGCGCAATAAGCTGCGCTGCTCACTGCAGGCCAATGATTTGGAGCGTGTAGCACAGGCACGCGATCAGCTGACAAAATTTCAAAACCATGAGCTGTTTGAGAGCATACTGGGCACTATAGAAAAAGATCCATGTGCAACAAAACCGAAGATAGACGACCTAGAGTTGGCTGAGGAACAAAACGACATTGTAAGCCAGCTGCAGTCTAGCCAGAATGAGTGTCCCTTTGAATGGCTGTCAGACGAGGGCGATGAGGAGGAATGCTTGAAGGCAGCTCATGCTTTGGAGACCTATATTGAACCGCCAGAGAACAGCTGGCATGGCTACTTTCAGGGCTATGAAATACTCGATGCTTCTGAGGAGTTCAACATTAGCGAAACTAAGAAATGCATAGAAATCAACAAGTTCACGCCCGACGACATGCTTGAGGGGCTAATACGTAAGTCATTAAAAAAAATATTAACCATCTCTGGGCTTTAATATTTCTCTTTTTAAAGGTGCTGGCGTCAAGTGTTTCAGCATAGATCTTTTTGTTGGCACATCATCGGAGAATCAACAGCTCATACTACGCTTACGTGAGTCAGAACTATGCGTCTCCAAAGAAATGGGTTATCCATTTACAACCACCTTGCTGCTTAAGCTTAGTCCACGTCTGCAATATACTGGACTTTTGGAACCGCGTCTGCTGCAAGCCAATGATCCCGAGCAATTAACTCTACAAAAAAACGACAAACTGATTGTTACCATAAAAGCTGAATATTCCATGAAGTGCAGCAAAGAGATTATCTATGTTAATGCTCGCTTGTTAATGGAAGATGTACATCCATGTGATATCTTACTCGTTGGACCTAATATACAGCTGTTTGTCAAAAGTGTCAGCTTGGACAAGTTGAACTGCTGCGTCTTAGTAGGCGGTGTTCTAGAGTCACGCCTGCCGGTACTCTTTCCGGCAAGATGTAATAAATTTCACGTTTCCGTTGAGGAGCTGGAAGATTTGACGTTCGCCAAGGAGCTCGGTGTCAGCGCCATTGTCTCCTATATGATGGGCAGCAAGGAGTATTTTGAGGATTTACAAAATATTTTGCAGCTGTTTCAGTGCGAAAAAATGCGTCTTTTTGCACGCGTTGTGTTGAATGAATTAAAGGGTTGTGATAATGATTTTCAATGGGCTGCTGATGGCTACGATGGTTTTATTATCGAGTTGGCACAGCCGCCCAATCCAAATCAAGCTGAAATTTTGCATCTCTGCCCAGCGGCAGAGCAGTTTCTCGAACGCGTCTTTCATCTTAAGAAGCCCATCATCATGGATCCCGGCGTCTTGTCGCTGCAACAGTTCGTTGTAGAACCCGCGCATAATTTGCACATCTTCTACTATCCGGATAAGTATCTATTCAAAGCTACCGAACTGCGCAACGCCTTCAAATTCTTTTGTCTGCAAAACGCCATCTTTGAGCCTTTGCCGCAGCAACAGCTATCTCAGCTGCCCTATTGCGATGCCTCTCAGGTGGGCAGCGATAGTTTGGCACTCGCTGCCGTTTCGGCTGCATTTGAAATGCAAGCTACCGCTATATTTGTGCTCGGTCTTACCGGCCGTATGGCCATGAAGTTGGCACACTTTCGCCCCAAAGTACCCATCATATTCATAACGCAAATGAAATCGGCTGCGCACTTTATATGTCTCTATCATAACATTATCATGCTACATTACGGTAGCAAAGCCGCGCCCAAGTCACATCATAGCTCTGTGTATAAACATTTGCTTTACGGTTTATTGTTTACCAAGTCGCGAAAAATTATACGCCACGCAGATAATGTGGTTTTTGTCTATGGCCAGGAGCCGGGCACAAAATTTCCCGATAAATATATTTCTTATAAATTTGATGAAAAATATTTCGCAATGCATTTAAGCAAAATTTTGTTTCCCAAATAAATGCTGGGTCCTGTCTAAGCTTGGCGATTTAATACTACATATAACGGACGCTTTATTATTTTTGTAACCACTTGAAATGTACAAATTTATTTATATGCATTTTTTGTTCATGCTATTGATTAAAATTTGGTAGAGAAAAAGGTCTCCTCAATATTTGATTTGAAAAAACAACAGATTCAGAAGAAATGGTCGATTAACCTTAGATGTTTGCCCTAGATTTGGTTGAAGTATGATATAGTTTAGACAAACAAGTTGCCACACCCCCTTTTCCTACCATAAACCAATAAAAATAAAATTGTTCGGCGGGTTTCGATTTAGACTTAAATTTGGTAATTTAGTTCGTTTACTTATTGTCAGAAACAGTACTTAAAATGGGCGTGGTTGTACCATATTTATGCCCATTTTTTCAGAAATCATTAAAATTGATTACTGTGCCGAATGACCTGACATTTTCGCAATGGATTTTTTCCGAATAGATATCCCTTGATGTCGTGATAAGTAACATGGTTCCTGGTCCATGCATAGATCATAATCCCGAATCTCCAGCCTTAGCTGGGAAAAGTGCATAAAACAATTTCCACCTCCATACCACCATACCACTGTCGCTCTCCTTATGACAACGAAAGATTATTCTTGTTAAAAAAAGGGAAAGATATTTTGGTCGGTAACGAATGGATTGGATCATATAACACGCTCCAGTCAAAAATATTTCAAACACACGTCGACGTGGAGTACTGCAATTTCATCAAATCGATGCAATTTCATCAATCGAACGTACTATACGTTTGCAAATACGTCAAAAATGCCAGTTACATGGCTGTGTTTGGTTTTGTCGCACTGGATGTAAGCAACGAAGCGACGTGCTTTCAAGAAGGGCGTTACGCCAGATGCAATGAGGCAACTTTGAGGAATTTGTTCAATTCCGATTCACGAACGACAACCGTCGAAGAAATTTTAACACCGAAAACAAAGTCAGGCCGAACGAGACCATACGAAAAGGTTTTTAACTCCTGCCATCGGTACATACCTGACCGATTGCTCATATACAACAGTACGTTGTGTAATTAAGAAATTTTTTTCTACAAACTCTCTCGAGGAGGAGGTGTTTTGATAGCTACACACAATGTCTTATCTAGTGATGTGGTTGTAACTAACTCTTGCATATACTTCGAGCACAAAGTAATAAAATTAAGTCTATGTCAAAATCGTTCTATATACATTGGTGTTATTTATATTCCCCCAAATTCAACTGAGAATTCCTATAAAAAATTATGTGATCTTATAACGTCAATAACAGCCGCTCTAAACGAAGAAGATAAGATTATAATTTTCGGTGACTTTAACCGTCCTAATATATCGTTTGTTCCCGACGATAATGATAATCATCTCCTTCCAATATATGTTTCTAATGCAGTCGACTTTGACTTATTTAGTACATTTTATAGTAATGATTGTCTGCAAGTAGCTCCAGTTCCAAACCAGAACGGTCGGTGGCTAGATTTAATTTTTACTAACTCTTATGACGAAGTCAAGGTTAGTCCAACTTGTGATGCCGAGCACATTTTCTCTAATACCCTCCACCACTCTGCGTTTACTTTAGAATTATGCGCTAATAATATAACTTTTACGCAGTCCTTTAATAATTCTGTTGTTTACGATTTTCTTAACGCCGATCACAGTAAGATAAAGAATGACTTGAATTCTTTGGATTGGAACCACTTATCTGCCCTGGAATTGGACGATGCTGTCTCATATTTCTACGAGAAAGTCTTTTCTATCTTTGATACCCATGTTCCAAAAATAAAGAAAAAAAAAAAACTATCAGAACCGTGGCTTGATTCATATCTAAGAAACTTGAGAAATCAGAGAAATAAACTTTACAGAGTAATTAAAAAGGACGCGAATGTAAGTGATGAGGTAAAGACAAGATATGGTGAACTGTCTAAAGAATTCTCAGTCAAGTCTGAAGAAGCTTATAAACTTTATACCAATTTAATTGGGGAAAGGATTATTGAAGACCCAAACAAATTCTTTGACTTTGTAAATGTTAAGAGGAAATCAACGGGATACCCGAATTCCATGTTCAAAGGAAATGTTACTTCTTCTGACCCACAGGTGATTTGTAATCTCTTTGCAGATCATTTTAAAGAAGTTTTTTGTTCTCCTTCATCACAAAGTCAAATTCCATTGACCAGCACATTTAATCTACCACCATTGGTTTGCTCACTTAATATAACAAAGAGAGAGATTACCAATTCCATTAAAGAATTAGATTCCAATAAGTCTCCTGGTCCAGACCTTTTGCCACCAATTTCACTTGTTCAATACTTAGAGCAGTTAATTACGCCATTATTTATTATTTTTAATAAATCCTTGTTATCAGGTGTGTTTCCGTCTTTTTGGAAGTCTTCTCATCTTACGCCAATTTATAAGAACGGTGATAAGAGATCAGTTGAAAATTATAGGGGCATTGCGATATTATCAGCAATTCCGAAGCTTTTTGAAAAAATTATATGTTTCAAACTTACGGACGTTATTAACCCACGTTTAAATGAGCAGCAACATGGGTTCCGTAAAGGACGTTCAACCGCCACAAATCTGACAATCATGTCATCGGATGTTCTTATTAAAATGGAAAAAGGTCATCAGATAGATGCAGTCTATACAGATTTTAGTAAAGCGTTTGATCGTGTTGATCACGAAATCTTAACGAAGAAACTAGAGAATTTTGGTATTGCAGGCTCTTTGCTGAATTGGCTCAAGTCCTATCTTTGTGAAAGATCCCAATTTGTAAAATTTCAAGGAACTCTTTCTAAGAAAATTGTTGTCTCGTCAGGTGTACCTCAGGGTAGCCACCTTGGCCCACTTCTCTTCAACATATTTATTGCAGACATATCTGAAGTTTTGCACGATGTCCCCCATCTCTTATATGCAGATGACTTAAAACTGTACCATGTGGTTAGATCAGAAGTGGATTCAGTATTCTTACAGAACAAGCTTTTATCTCTTGAACAGTGGTGTATTCAAAATAAGCTTTCTTTAAATGTGAATAAGTGCTTCGTTATAAGTTTCTCCCGTAAAACCCAAAAAACTTGTAGCAGTTATATGCTTAATGGGGTGGAACTTAACAGGGTCAATCACGTTTCAGATCTAGGAGTAATCCTAGATAACAAGTTGCGATTTAACCTTCACTATGATCATATCATATCCAGGGCAAACAAACTGCTTGGATTCATTAAAAGACGTGCAAAAGAGTTCAAGAATTTATGGGTAACTAAAACCTTATACTGCACATTAGTGCGTCCTATTCTTGAATATTGCTGTGTTATTTGGAATCCAGCTTTTGAAGTGCATAGTGAAAGACTTGAATCAATTCAGAGACAATTTTTGCTTTTTGCCTTGAGAGATTCGTACGATCCCCGGGACTATAGAACCTTACCACCATATGAAATTAGACTGAAAATGTTGAATATAATGTCGCTTTCGTCAAGAAGAATATTACTTTGTTCATGCTTTATATTTGATGTTATTAATGGAAACATCGACAGTGAATGCATTTCCAATAAAGTTGTATTTAATGAACCAATAAGGATAACTAGATATACAAAATTGTTAAAAGAATCTCATCACAACACCATTTACGCATTTAACGAACCCATAAATAGATGTTGTAGAATATTTAATAATGTCAGCGAGCACTATATACTCCCCATGTCCAAATCCATGTTCAAGCGTTCCCTTTCCAAATCGTTTTTCTCACCCTAAATATTCATTTACCATCTCTGAATGTCACATCTAAGTCAACCCTCTCTAGTCCCTTTTCTATCTCCTTGTTTCAGCAGGTGTAGAATAACTGTATAAATTATATTATAATGTTTAAAACATAGACCTAAGCATTGTAATATTACCCCTAATTGTTCTTTTCTTCTTGCCTTTTCTTTTTGTCATGTTCTTGTAATCATGTCGTTCAGGTGGGCGGATTACGCCCACATCGAATTTCATATCGTTGAACTCAAAAACAAGGAAAGGAGAGAGAGAATAAAACAATAAAAACAAAAAAATTACAAAAACTATTAGATTAAGTAAATTGCCTTGTTTGGCCAAATAAATAAATAAATTTAAATTTAAATCGCCCTATGTATGACGCTTTTAATCCTGAGTTATAGCGTGAGTAAGACTATGAATGACGCTTTTTAAATTTCGATTTGACTTTTGAACCCGGCTGTAACTTTTGAACCCGTAAGAAATTTCCATTTTCTTAGAATCTCAAGAATATTTACTAAAATACAAAATTATAAAAAAGTCGATTTTAAGAAACGGCCAATGTCATGTCCCCTCTTAATGGTAGCAAATAGAGATATTGCCGGTGGTTTTCACAAGAAAGACAAAGAAAAAGTTGATCTGTTTTGGAAAGCAGCGGCGGAAAAGCTTAATGCAGCGGTCCTCCTTTGAAACACAAACGAAAAAGCTAGGATATATAGTCTAGCAGGTCATAAAATTGATACTACAAATATACATAAAGACTGGTTACTCCAGCAGATTGACGCTATCTATCAATGTCCGTCCAGCAGAAACTTGCTTCACAACGTTATTGGCTTCATCCTCTTCAACAGCCAAAAACCTCAATCAAAGACCTCAATGCAATTCTGAACAATATCAATATTTAATAAAAAAGAAATCCACTTTTAAACTTTTACACATTTGTGCTTTAATTGTATAAAACTTGGCTGTCAAATGCAGCAAAACAGCTGTTTCAAAGTTTTGTTCGAATTCTCATTCCCATATATTTACTCGTTGGAGATTCATGATGGGCGAATTTTGTTCATAGGAGAATGCAAATTTTTGGGAGCTGAATCTCCTGGGAGTTTTCATGATTGGGCTGAATAAGTTCTCGGAGAAAGTTGGAGTATCTTTCTTGAAAATGTTGGCTGGGAATTTGCTGACATTGAGTTCCAAAAAAATTTGCTTAACCACAAGTAGAAAAACTGATTAGATCGTCTTGGAGAGGACAAGAATCAGCGATCGTATGTATGGGGCTATACATTTTTATGTTATCACTCTAGACGAAGAGGTTTAATTTTTTTATTATATAAGCCATGGCTTTTATTATCAAAATAAATAATAGAGGAATAAGGTCCTCTTAAGAGACCTTAAGAGACACCAGAAGTAGCTGTAGAAACCGTGGGTAGCGTTTGTCAAGATAAGATTTAATTCATGCACCAAACCGAAGTTGAAAGCTAAACGCTTTTGACTTAAAAATAATGAAAGAGTGTGACATTTTGTCAAACGATTTGGTGCAGTCAATGGAAACTGCATCAATTTCGTAACTGCGTTCCAAAGAATACAGAGTGGTTGACACAAATTTCGTAAGGTTAGTGATAGTCGATCTTCCTTTGAAGAAAACGTATTGTTTAAGAGAAAATATAAATTTGCAGTGATAATACATAATATCCGATGTAATGCTTTCAAAGATTTTGGGAGTGTAATACAGTTTTGAAGAATGAGCCAACAAGTTCAGTTTTGAAGAATGAGCCAACAAGTTTTTTGATAACAATAGCAGATAATAGTATCGGAACCAGAAGAATAATCGTATTTTAAATAGTTTCCTTAGACATTATCAAGAATAATATTCACAGAATGATTTCCGGGCTGTCCGAGGAGTTGCCTGACAAACCAAGGGTGGATGGTTAGTTATCTGATTTTCTCTTTAAATTTAGATTGAATATGATACGAGTCCTATCGTAGAGATTTTTCACAAAAGACAGAGAAAAAGTAATACTCGTGAAGATAATTACTTAGGCCAAAGAAAAGCCAAAATGCGCACCAAAGATTGTTTGTTTTTTCTATTCTATAAGAATCATTCTATAGAGAAGATTCTAGATGGTGTTAATATTCCTCTAAATTACTGATGATGGTTTCACAGTTTGGGCTCTCCGCCTCCACATCGGTTCATGTGAAATATGCCTTGGCGAATGAATTTCCATCGTTACCTGGACGATTCCTGCTGGAGTGATTCTTAAGATTAAATTTGACAGTTCAGAGTTGTATAAAGGTATCAGGACTGCTGGGCGGATGACTTCCAGCTATAGTATGGTTTTTTTCAAAGTTTGAAGGAATTTTTAATGCAATTAATACTAAAGTACAATTTCGCAATCATCCAAATATGTGTATCATCTAAGATAATCTTTAAGATAAAAAATCATATCTGTCGTTAAAGCGTCGTTAGAATCAGAGCTGATTTTTTGTCAAGATTTCAAGAGTTTAAAGGTGCTGGTTTTACGATCTTTGCTACTGAAACTTCAATCTCTAAGAATGTTGCTGGCTGTGCGGTTTTCAATTACTCAGATAGTCTTAGGTTTTACTTTCGTATTGGTTTTTCTTGTTCCTCATTTTTTTTCTGAAGTATATTACAACATAACATTGAAAAGGAATCCCCTTTTAGTTAAACTGGTTTCACAATAAAAATTGGTAAGAAAATGCCTTAGTATATTTATACCATACTTAGTTAACTTATACAATTAAAGTAAAGAGGAAAAGTTTGCTTACATTTTGTGTGTGTGTTCCGAAGAAACTCCTTAACGATTTACAGCATTGACATATTTCAAGTTTTGACGTGTTTAAAACCATAAGATTTGAATTATTTCCATTAAAAATATACCAACAATTTCACAACACAATATTTTTTTTCTTTAACACTTACCCTACAACAAGCATATTAGCTCGATTACTGTGCACTTTTTACTAGATGTACTTATGTTGATTTGGTTTGAGTTGTTCATTTGATGCTTTTTTTATTTGGCAACTTATTTTAACTATTTACTATTAACTATTTTTATTTAAACCTAAAACCAGTTGACGACGTCATCTAAGAAAGCAATAAATTCATTATTTCTTTTTTCACAGCTTTTTTCTTGGCTGATTCCATTGTTTTAAGCATAGCAGCCACTAATTCGCCGAATATAGCATCTTCACAACGTGTGCTCTGTACTGGCTGATTATTCACTTCTTGTTTGACTGTTTCGCACCCGCTGTGCTCCGGTGTCTTAACGTTTTCTGTTTGCTCCACTACTTTCATTTCCTCTTCATTACTTTCCATTGTGGCCTCCTGCTTGATGGGAATTTTTTCAACAATAACTTTTTTCGCTGGCACTTGTTGGAGCACGTTTCTAGCGTGCTCTGCTAATACTGTTGACTCATTTTCTTCACCAGTTTCCGCAGGCACAGTCTCTTCTGTTTGTGGCGTCTGTGCTTGCATTTGCTCTTGTTCCGCTTCCGTTGTCTGTTCAAACGGTATATCTTCTTCAAGCACTATGGTATGTTCTACTTCTTCGATGTGCTGCTCTTCCATTTGGTCCTCTTCGGCATTAAGAAAGAATATTTCTTCATCTTCGGATTCATTTTCCGCTTTCCACTCTATGTCCTCTGCAGTTATTATGAATTCGGGTTTTATCCAGTTTCGCGACATGTTTTCGCCATTATTTTCGTTGTCTGCAGAACGCAATGTAATGTGTTCCTTTAAAAATGACAATTCTTTGGAGTATTTGCGATGCCTGTGTTTCTGCTCATCATTCTGTAGTTCTTTTGTAAAACGTTCACGCAATATGTACCAACGACTCTTTAGGAATTGTTCTGCAAAAAAAATTTCTTAAATTTTGTTACATAAACTTAATGCAGCCTTCTTACCTTCAAGTTTCATTGAATCTGCTAGGATTTTCCAGAGCCTTTGCCTCTCCGCGGCATTCGTTTGTCTTTGATATAATTGCGGATATTTTTTAACGTTGTTTATTATTTGCACATTGAGGTCCATTGCTAGATGCGTGGTTTAGAAAAATTAATAATTATATTGTTAATTATTATAAAACACTATTTTAATATTTTGTGAAGACTACTATATGAAATGTAATTGCTTTTCACCTCTTTCAAAAATTCATCGAACTAACAGCTGTTTTCATTAGCAACACTAGCATCTTGTATTTGTTGCCTTGATTTTGTTGCTGAGGCAAATGTGTTTCCGATTGTGAGTTGCGATGTATGTTCACAATTGATACGTGACTTTAAGCGAAAAACATTAGTAATTTTTAGTGTCCGACCGAATATTCGGTTTCGCCCTTTTAATCAGTTTCGGCTATTCGGCAACAATATGGCCGAAACCGAAACCGAAACCGAATAACTCTAAACACTAAAAAGTTCCTTAAAGTGGTATTAAAAATGATCTCTTTATTTATTATTTTAAAGTTGAACTTTAATATTCAAAGAATATTATCGTATGTATACGTTATTATTATCTGTTTGAATTTTTTTGTTTTTGAAAGCTTTTAATAAAATTTAAAAAAAAAAATAAAATTTTTTTAAAAACAAATTTGTATATAGACTTTCAGTTTCGGTTTAGGTTTTGGTTTCGGCCGAATATTACAAAAATGGCCGAAATTCGGTTTCGGTTTCGGTTTCGGCCAAAATTTTGGTTTCGGTCGGACACTAGTAATTTTGCCCTATTGCGTTTTATCAAGTTGAGAATTTTTTTCTAATACTAGTGGTATTTATCATAGATGCCAGTTTAGTGTGATAAATCACTTTTCGTGATTTTTTGAGGGCTGTGTGACAATGTGTGATTTCTGAAATGAAGCGAGTGATTTTTAAATCATGCTTGATTTTTTTTATCACTCACTTTATTGTTGAAGAGTGCGTTCAAGTAAATGCGAAAACACGTATATTAACGAACAAACCCAACACTGCAATTGAAATTTGCTAGCGCAGGTATAAAGTTTAAACTTTTAAAAAGTTCATATTAAGTTTATATTACAAATTCAGACAATTAAAATTATTTCCACTGATATATATTATATTGAATTACAAAAAATTTTCATATCTTCTTAATTTTGATCTAGTTAATAAGATATTAATGAACTTTTAACAATAAGCTTAAGCTAATATTACCAAATAACAGAAAATATCTCATTATTTGTAAAATTGTATGGCATTAAATGCTCTTTTATACTGTAAAATTGGAATTGCTTCTGAGTGATTTTCTGTTATGTGTGTGACTTTTACGTGATTTTCTGTTCTGTTTGTGTGATATTGCGTGATTTTTTTCTATGTGCGTGATTTTTTTGCTGTGAGTGTCACACGAGTGATTTTTACATATATGTTGTGTGATTTAGTGATTTCGAGTGTGAATTTTGGTTGGCATCTATAGTATTCATGCAATGCCGAATATTTTCCGATGCCGTATATCGGAAAATATACGCTGTTTTTGCATGAGGCACCTTTTTGTATTTTTCGGTTAGTGGCGTATATCAATCAGCTGTTCTTAAAGTTATATTGCAGAAGTGGCCACTTTGGTTCAATAAATGAGCTGAAAAGTAAATATATAAATAAATAAATAAATGGTTTCATAATTCAGGTGAACACAACGAAATTCCAGATAAATTATTTTATTATTCGACAACTGACAACATGCAATTTGTCGTTTAAAAGGATTCTCAAGTTGGAAGTTGAGTAAGAATGTTATAGTTTGTAATAAATATTTGATAGGCGGCAACAACTCTTTGCCGAAAGTTTTCGGCGCTGTTTTCGCATCATAATCGTGAGGAAAACTGGGAACTTTGCGTTTATCAAATTCCATACAAATTTTGACAGTTGATATACGGCATTTACGCTTTTTTCGATTTTCGGCATATTCGGCACGTTTTCGGCATTGCATGAATACCACTACTATGTTCACACTGAGATCAATTTAGGTAATTTCGTGAGATAATTTCGAAATTGTACAAAAGTGTTCACACTGGGCTTAGATAAATTCGTTTGACGTTTTATGTATATTATTTGATTTTATATTACAACTAGCCAGTGTCATATATGCATAACACTATAATTGAAATAAAAAACATTTGAGCTGCACGAGCTCGTATTTATTTTTAAATAGGGGTATTCACGATGTGGTGTATTTGCCCTTGTATTGTGTATTTCTGATAAATTTGATATTTGAAGTAAAATTACAAAAACAAAATGTACAGTGTTCAAAATACAACCCTGTAGCAAAAATACAATGGCGAAACCTTATTGTATTCTTTGTAAATATCGTTGTATATTTGATCAACTGTTCTCAAAAACTTTTTGACTGAGCGTGGATGAAGGTTCTGGCTGGGTTGTGTGTTTATTTAATAAAAGTTAATGTTATTCAGTGCTTCGTTTCAATTCTTTTAATTTCTCGTACTGCTAAATGATGAACTACCCAGACTTTAGTGAAGGTTTGTTCACAATGCGTTGTAAATATTGTAAGTTTCGTAAAAATTTATCAAAAATACACCACATCGTGAATACCCCTAATAATTCGGACAAGTTGTTAATTTTTGATACAAAATAAATAATATTTTTGTCGCAACAGCTGTTGAATTTTTCACACAATTTTCTACAGATATACCATTCACACAAGACATTGCTGTCTCTTTTATCCCCTGCTTGTTTTCAGATGTTAAAATATTAAAACTAAAATATTTTAAAAATACTAAAACTAGCCAGTGTCATAAAGGCATAAAAATGAATTCCAAGTTATCGTTTTGTAATGAAAACAAAATTCATAAACTAATAAATTTTAAGTTATTTTAACATAAAGCTATATATTTTTTACTTTTTTTTTGCTCGGTAGCTTTGCTAATATACTTGTGGCCCAAAACACCATGTTTTCTTCCGATGTGGCCCAGGAAAGCAAAAAGGTTTAACATCCTTGGGAAAAATAGCGCGCTTTTAAAAGATATAGACATTGAAAGTTTGCCATTTGTAGCTAATTTTTTAAAAACAAAGTTTTCATTTCTCGAATGATATTTGATGTTTATACTACTTTTTTCAAAGAAAACGAATTTCTTCATACGTTCCATGTGAACATGTGACAGTAAATCTCGACTCAACATCAGGATATTGGTATATTGTAACGGGTATACTGTCTGAATGTGGTATTCTAGAATCTGCAACACACACACTCTTTGCTTTTATTTTTGTTCTCTCCATTTGCACAATTTACGTACGTGATTTCCCGTATCGAACCATGTCATGGGTTCACCAAAACTAATTCAAGCATTTTTTGTCTAATCAAAATATTGGCATAACACGTATTGCACACATTTTTTTGAGCCGTTAGAAATAACTTTTTGATTCAAACATGCTTCGTAAGTTTGTCTGAAGTGTTTAATTAATGATCAAGAGCTACCATATATTATAATAAAAAATAACATAACAAAAATTGTCAATAATTCGTATGCATTACATTTTTGCAAACAAAAATTTATAACTCTGATCGCACTTATTCAGAAATGATAGGAAATAACTTTCACACATTGTATAATACCTTGTAAAACAACAAATATTTTTCCAGTTATAAGTTAAAAATTAAAAAAACATCATTGATATAGCTCAACTTTCAAAGGCTTTACAATTTAAAAGTGAGCTAGCTTTGCAAAATCCTTTTAGGATTTTGTTTGTCAGTACCAGTAATATCGACCTGTTTTGGTCGGTTCCCCCTTAGATTCCATGACTTAAATTATTGCATACACTCTCAAAAAAAAATTGTTAATTCTAACAAGAAAACGACAATAATATTGGTTAAAATAGCATTAACAATAGCAATTGTTGAATTCTGGTTAGAAGTAACAATCGAAATTATACAATTTTTGTAAATACATTTTGATGGCAGATTTGTCATTTATGAATGTAAAAATGTCAAAACATAATGTCAATATAACATAAAAAACGCAATAAAACTCAAAGACAAACTAAAGGACTTTACGTTGACTGAAGAAGACATTATAGTGTCATTTGATGTGGTATCATTATTTACTAACATACCAACACACCTAGCTATTAAAGACATAATGAGCCAATGGGACACAATAAAACACTTGACAAAAATCCCCCGAAAACAATTTTTAAATATTTTAGAATTCTGCCTTAAGGACAACAATTATTTTATTTTTGACAACTCGGTATACCATCAAATATATGGTATGCCTATGGGCAATCCCCTAGCACCTACAATAGCAGACATAATACTGGACAATTTACTTGACGACGCTATTAAAACCCTTAAAAACAATGGTACAAATATAAATTTTGTATGTAAATATGTCGACGATATTCTAGCCATAATTAAGAGAAAAGACCTAGACATTATTTTAAAAACACTAAACAGCTACCACAAAAACATACAATTCACTTTTGAAATGGAAAAAAACAAAAACATCTCATATTTAGACATAAAATTACATAGAAGAAACAACAAAATCCTTTTTGAATGGTTCACAAAACCTACCTCTTCAGGTAGATTGATAAACTTTCACTCCACGCAACCAATGAAACAAAAAATCAACACGATAACCAACTTAACAAATAAAATATTAACATTAACTGATACACAATTTCTAAGTCAGAATATTAAAAAATTAAAAACAATATTAAATAACAATGACTACCCAACCCACCTTACAAATTCCCTCATATACACGGAACTCTCTAAAAACAAACAAAACCCACATACAACAGAACAAAATAAACAATCTGGCAACCCTGAACCAGAGAATAACAAGTACTACGGCATCACATACATACCAAAACTAACGAACACCACACACATACGGAGATTAGTGAGAGCGGACAATACAACATTTGCATACAGATCAAACACGCCCAATCAACCATTTAGAAATAGTGCTTGGATTAAGCTTACATGCAATACAAAAAGCAAGCCTTATCCAAGCACGCTTGAAAAACATTTGTCCGGGTAATAAATTTCCAAGTTGCTTTGTATAACTATTGCGTAAAACACAAAAAGCAAGTGATATACAATAATACTTGGAAAGGCTTGCATTAAGTAAGTGTTTTGCAATCATACTTAGATAACGCTGACAACGGTAATAGTTTCACAACTGTTCAAAGTTGTGATGCTCTTATATATACATACATTTTCATTTTGTATGCTCAGCAGCCGTAAGGCTAACGGCAAGCTGTTAGAGTGTCCGACTCATATGCGGTGGTTCGCGCGTTCGATCCCTGGGGTAGCAAACACAAAAATTTTTGAAGACATGCAATTTTTCATATAAATATATGCTTCAATTTTAACAAACGAAAATAAAAAATAAATAAAAATAAAAATGTTCCGGTTGGGAATTGAACCTTGGATGTCCAAATCACAACAAATCAAATAACCAGTGGCTTACCAACTGAGCCACGGAATAAAAATTTTTCGCGAGTGCTAATTGATTTGTTGAATGTAGCACACTTGGATAAAGCTTATTAAAACACTTATATCCAATTGTAAAAACAACACTTGGATTAAACTTGAAGTAAGGAATATTATTCCAAGGGTTCACTTTCGTTTATCCTACAATTACATGTAAGCGTTCTACAATAGTAAATGAAAGCGTTATCCAAGCTTGAGGCTTACGTGTGTAAGCTTGTTTAAAGCTTATTCCAAGCTTGTTTGGCTGATTGGGACCACTTTAAACATAATTTTTACACAAACAAAAACAAAAATAGACCCAATCGGCCAAACAAGCTTGGAATAAGCTTTAAACAAGCTTACAAGCGTAAGCCTCAAGCTTGGATAACGCTTTCATTTACTATTGTAGAACGCTTACATGCAATTGTAGGATAAACGAAAGTGAACCCTTGGAATAATATTCCTTACTTCAAGCTTAATCCAAGTGTTGTTTTTACAATTGGATATAAGTGTTTTAATAAGCGTTTTCCAAGTGTGCTACATTCAACAAATCAATTAGCACTCGCGAAAAATTTTTATTCCGTGGCTCAGTTGGTAAGCCACTGGTTATTTGATTTGTTGTGATTTGGACATCCAAGGTTCAATTCCCAACCGGAACATTTTTATTTTTATTTATTTTTTATTTTTGTTTGTTAAAATTGAAGCATATATTTATATGAAAAATTGCATGCCTTAAAAAATTTTTGTGTTTGCTACCCCAGGGATCGAACGCGCGAACCACCGCACATGAGTCGGACACTCTAACAGCTTGCCGTTAGCCTTATGGCTGCTGAGCGAACAAAATGAAAATAAAATACATTTATGTATGTATATATGAGAGCATCTCAACTTTGAACAGTTGTGAAACTATTACCGTTATCAGCGTTATCTAAATATGATTGCAAAACACTTACTTAATGCAAGCCTTTCCAAGTATTATTGTACATCACTTGCTTTTTGTGTTTGACGCAATAGTTATACAAAGCAACTTGGAAAATTATTACCTGGGCAAGTGTTTTTCAAGGGTGCTTGGATAAGGCTTGCTTTTTGTATTGCATGTAAGCTTAATCCAAGCACTATTTCTAAATGGTTGATTGGGGAGAAAGAGGACAAAAACAATGTTGTATATGAAATACAATGTAAAGGAACAGAAAATGAAAGCTGTGACAAAATATACATAGGAACAACAAAAAGAGCGCTAAAAATACGAATGACAGAACACAAGCTGGACATTAGAAACAAAAAAACAACAACCGCATTAGCCCAACACATATTAGCGACAGGTCACACAGCTGATTTTGATGATGCTAAAATTTTAGACGTAGAAAACAAAACAAACAAAAGAATGACTTTAGAAAGTTTACGAATACAACAGAAAAGGGACAGGGCAATAAATTTTAAAGAAGACACTGACAACATTAATAACAATTACACAGTAGCACTGGACTCATAAAGCGTTTATTGTTATCGTTTAAAAATTTTTATTGTTATCTATTTTGTGTTTATATAATGTAGTTTTTTAATAGAAATGTAAGTTTATTTAAAATGTGTAAAAAATTGTTCTTTTAATTGTGAATTTATTGTGTTTTAGAAAAAATATATACCCCTGAAGATGTCAACAAACAATTGACGAAACGTCGGGTAAAAAATTGAATTTTTATTCTTTTAAAGATTGCAATTAAAAATTACTGGCCAAAAAACCTCTTAAAACATTAGTTAATGTCAAAAATGTTTAAACGTCAAAAATGAAGTGTCAAAAACCAAATGTCAAAAATCAAACGTCAAAAAGTTGAACGTCAAAAATTGTATGTCAAAAATTAAACGTCAAAAAATTTAAATTTTTCTGTAAAAAATGTCTTGCATTTCAAATACGAATTTTATTTGATTATATTTCACAATTATTTTTAGCAGGCATTTTTGTTTTATTCAGAATTTTTAATTAAACTTGGCTGGTTGAAAGCAGTTTTCGCTTCAGTCTTTCGTTGATTTCGTCTACCTCTTCTGTGGAAAAATCTGTTGGACAATCTGCTTTAATAAATTAAATTTTCTTATAAAAATAAGACGCACGCTTAATATTCAAAATCAAGATCTTCATCCAATTTCTCTTCATCCATTTCTTAAGAAAACATCTGCACGAAAATAAATCTCCAAAGAATCGTTTAGATTAAGAATCATGGTTTAACATCAAAGCACCGAACTTGAAATATGAATAGACACCATCAAATATAGCTTAATGATATAAAATGTAATCATTACATTTACCTTTATTTCGTTAATTATATGTTCCTTTTGCAAGCACCAGCATGCAATTTTTGTGTTCTGCTGAATTGAAGTTTAAACTAACTTTTTTTTTTAATTGAAGTTTAAATTTTTTCAACAAACAATTGAATTGTTGAATTCAACAATAAAAAAAACAACAATAAATTAAACAATATTACAATAAAAATTGTCAATCTTTGAAAAGAAAAAATTAAAACTCAAAATCAAAGGAAACTTTGATCATGGAAATTGTTTAATTTATTAACAATTGAAATTGTTGAATTTTAACAATAATTTTGGGAGAGTGTAGTATTATCAAAAAACGGATTTATTTTGGCTTATTTTTTAAAAAGCTGCCATTATAATTATAATCTCTCACTCTCAAAAAAAAATTGTTAATTCTAACAATAAAATAACAATAATCTTGGTTAAAATAGCATTGACAATAGCAATTGTTGATTTTTTGTTAGAAATAACAATAAAAATTGTATATTTTTCGAAATTAAATTTTGATAGTTGTCTTGTCATTTATGAATGTTAAAATGTCAAAATTTAAACGTCAAAAATTAAATGTCAAAATTTAAAAGTCAAAAACTAAATGTCAAAATTTAAACGTCAGAAAATTGAAAAAACTACCTGTCAAAAACTAAACTCTAAAAAAATGTAACATCTTGACAAATCCTGTATTTAAATACAAATTTTATTAAACAATATTTAACAAGGTTGTAACAATTACAATTTACAAGCATAAAGCTTTGTTATATTCACGTTTTCTGGCTACTCTGCTTGAAAGGTCAGGACGACGTCTGAAGAATCCGCAAAGAATCGTTTGCATTCAGAATCATCCATAAAAAAGGATAAACACCAAAGCACCGAACATGAAATTTGAATGAACACCATGAAATATTTCAATTTAATGAAATAAAATATAATCACAATATTTTATTTACCTTTATTTCGTTAATAATTTGTCCCTTTTGCAAGCGCCATACAAAATTTATTTCTGAATTATATTCTGCTAAATTGAAGTAAAACAAACAAAAAAAAAATTTAAAGCCTTTTGTTTTTTTTTGTTTGAATTGAAGTTTCAATTTTTTTTTCAACAAACAATTGAATTGTTGAATTCAACAATAAAAAAAAACAACAATAAATTTAACAATACTACAATAAAAATTGTCAATCTTTGAAAAGAAAAAATTAAAACTCAAAATCAAGGGAAACTTTTATTATGGAAATTGTTAAATTTATTAACAATTGTAATTGTTGAATTTTAACAATAATTTTGGGAGAGTGAAAGTATTAGAATGAAACCAACGAAAAAAAAAGCTTGAATACTTGCATTTCTAAAATATCTACAGTTAAACAAAAATAAGATGCTTAATTTTTGGACCTCAGAATCGGCTAATTTTAAGGCAGAAAAAATTTGATATTTTAAGGTTTTAGTTCAATAATTATTGCAAGTTTATTTGTATTTTCAAGAGAAATTTTTTGGCATGATAATAATATATAATATTAGCTTTGAATAAATTGATATTTTTAGAAACATTCAAGTCTAGTACTCTGTTCGTTTGCGTGAGTTTTCGCAAACAACGTTCATATTTTCATTATGTGAAAATTTTGAAAAATATTTTTTTGCGAAGAAATTGTAAAATATGACAAAGTCATGCTTAACTTTTTAAATAGAGAAAAATAAATAAATAAAATCAAAAAATTATAGACAAATGTCACTTTTCACTTCAAAATAAATAGACAGTTCAAATTCATTTAGGGTGGTCACAGTTCTGTATTATCTGCTCTGTTAACTTTGCCGTCTATTAACTTTAGAACATTTTAGCACGTGTTAACTTTGATTGTTTTTGTTTTACGTACAAACTTGAGATACCACTTGTTGCTAAAGTTATCTCACTTCTGCTCATGTCTTTCTTTTGTGTTAATGTGGTATCACTAATCAGCTGATTAAATTTTGTTGCAAAAAATGGAAGAAGAATGCATCGTCGAAGAAGTAAGTACATTTTTCCATAATTCTTCGTTTCCGTTCATTCGAGGCATGTTATTGAACAAATTTCAAATTTTTGATAACTATTTTTGCAATTTAGCTCCAAAACACAAAAAGAGGTGCTCACAGTTCGATTGAAATATCTTTCTAAAGTTGCCAGGTGTTAACTTTAGAAGCAAACTGTGAATTCCCTAATTGTCGTGAAAAAATGTTGGAAGTATATTTCACAGCTGAGCAGAGTACTACTTTGACGAGCATATTACGAAAATTTTTATGCGTATTGCACAGCTATGGTTTTTTATATGGAAAATCGAGTGAAATTTCACATAAAACTGAATAGAGTACTAGGCTAAAACATGTACTTCTCACAATCATAGCATAATATATATAATAAGCAATTAATTTTGTATTAAAAAAACTATGGTATTGCCCTTTAAATAATACTCAATTATGTACAAAATCGTGAAAGTTCCACATGTGGAACGCAACTGCAATTACACGCAGTATTGTCACTTGAAAATTATAAATAGTGGTAGATTGTGTCTGAAAAGAGTGGAAGATTAAGAAAATTAGTGGTAGATTTTTTCATATCTTCAAAAAATGGGGCTTACTTGCAGTAATCTCATAATAATTATAGTATAGCTTTATTTAAACATTCATTAAATTTTATTGGAAAAAAAAGATAAACAATTGTTTTTAAATTATTTTCCAAAAATAGCATTACATCAATTTTCAATTGTGAATACCGGATCATAAAGACTGATAAACGTAAAAATCTCGTGATTGGATCTCGCTTATTTTTAGACGCTCGTGGCGTTTTTTAAATTTCCGTAACTCCCACTGCTAATCATGAGATGCAAAGTACAAACTGGACCGTTTGCAAACCAAGAGCCAAGTTAGGAGCTGCTCGCGAATCAGAAAATAAGCAACTTTCAAGCAAAGTTTTCATGCGCACCAAAAGATTGTTAGATTAGGTGTTATAATATTGAATTTGAAAACTTATTAAGAGTTGTTACTTAGGTAAGGTTTTCGTGTCCTGCGAAATTAAAAAAAAGAATTTCGGGATAATTGAAAAAGAATTATAAAAATTAAATTTTAGAAACATATAATAGAAATAATTCTTTAAAAATAGATTGATGATAGAAATTGTGACAGAAATAAAATAGTGGTATATATTGGGAAACGGTAAATAGTGGGTGGTAAAAGTGGTAGAAATCAAAAAAGTGGTAGATCTACACAATTGTGGTAAAGTGACAGCACTGATTACACGTCGCTCGCCTACAGACCAATATGTGTTTATAAATTATTTTGTCAGTGTATGGAGTGAAAGTACACCATAATTGTCAAACCTTCGCTTGATAAATTCACAATATAATTAATGTTTATACACAAAGTTGCCTTTTTTCAATGCTGCACGGAAACAGCTGTTCAATAATTTGACAGAAATGACAACATTGCTGATAAATTTTCCAATCGTTCATAAAAGTAGTGTTTTATGCATTTTACGATACATAAAATAAAACAAATACAAGTGGTTTCATTTTAAAAATAAGGAAGTCTTGAGAGATTAACAAGTGATAGTTTGATGAAAAACATTGCAAACATGACATCACAAACAACAAATAAGAAATACAAGATCAGAATTATTTGGTAATAAAAAATAACAACAGTGGAGGCCAGCCAGGCCAGACATACTTTTTGTATTCAATGCCACATATTAAAAAGCCAACATGAATAATTCATGTGTTGACGAAAGGGATGAAGAGGAGGAAAGTCCAACTACTTATCTGTTAGAAGCTCCAGTGACACCAACACCCAGCAGGAAACAACAACGCCAACGTCTGCAGTCCGATGAGTCGCGCGAGTCAGATAGTTCAAAGGCGACTTCGCTGGGCTACTGCGACAGTGGGCACTATTCGAGTGCCAACGTCAGCGACTGTCAGCAAGTTATGACGTCAACGAACACACACGATGTGCTGCGTCAAAAAGATCAGGCCCTATTCTTGGCCCTACAAGATGTGCGGCGTCTGCGCAGCGAACTGGAGCGGCTAGGTAAGTCAGAAAAATGGTACAAACAAGAGCTGCGTCAGCAAAAACATGCTCGACTTGAAGCACTAGAGAAGCTGTATGGCAATGAGCGTAATTATATGCAAGAAAATCAACGACTGCAGCGAGAATGCTTGCGATTATACGCCAGATGCGGTGACATTGAGCGTGAGCTGGAGCAGCAGCGTGCCAAGCAGAACTTAGTAGCGCGTCAAAAAGAACAGGACGCGCAGCTTAGACAAGGCACATCAACTAGTTATGAGCGCGATTTCGAACATGAGCAACAGCAGGCCCTGATAGCGGATCAACAGCAGTTGATTGAGGTGCTGCGCAAGCAGAAACGCGCTTTACTCGTGGACTTTAAGCGTCTGAACGAAGAAAAAGATGCACAAATCTTTGAGCTGCAACGTAATATAGCAATGTTGGAGTCGGAAAATCTGCAAGTTACTAAGAAATGCAAAACCTTGCTAGATGAGCGAAGTTTCCTCGAAGAGACGATTATACAGCACGGCAATGAGTTGCTAAAACAGCAAGAGGAGCAACAGAAGCTAGAGTTGTCTGCACAAACCACACAGTTAACTATAGCTGAACAGCAGCGTGAGCTAGTGGTAAAGGAAAAAGAAATCCATGAATTACAGCGCAATTTTAAGCATGCTCTACAAAATGAAATTGAAGCAGATGCCATACATCGACTCAGCGTGGACTATCACAAGGATATACTGGAGAAAACGCATGAAATAATGGCATTGAAAAGTGCACAACAGACGCTGCAGCAAGAGCTGGAGGCTTTGAGTGAGCTGCAGGCACAAAATGAGCAACAGCAGCGTGAATTGGAGCACTTGGAAGCAGCTCTGGCGGATAAAAACTGTGAGCTACGCGAAATGCAGGAATGTGATGCAAACAAATGCGCCGAAATAGCAGCATTAAAAGCGGAGGTTGCCGAATATCAAAACATGACGCGCAGCTTAGAGCAACGCGAGCAGCAGAGGCAAGAAACCTATATGGCAGATATGCTGCGTAGTCAGGAGGCTATTAAAGGCGTGGAGTTGGAACTTATAAATGCCAATCAGCGTTATGCTAACATGTGTGTATTGTGCGAACGCACGCGTTTTGAACTGGACATGCGCGAGATAGAGTTGCGGAAGCTCAGATTTGAGAAAAGCAGGGATGTGGCAGATGTGCAGCAGCTGCGTGAGAAGCTGACTAACTATTTGCAACAAACAAAAAATTTGAGTGGGAAAATCAATGATTTGGAGGCAGAGCTTAGCGAGCAGAAAGCAGCCAAAGAAGTGCTCAAGGTAGAGCGAGGCGCACAACAGACAGAATTGGAGCATATAAAACATGAGCCGTTAGAAGAAATCAGCGATGTGGGGCAAATTAAGCCAGAAAACCTTTCATTTGTGGACGGATGCGAGGAGGAGACTACAGAATGGCTCAAAAGTGAACTTCAAGCAGAGAAAACGAGAATACACAGAGTATATGAAATAGGCGGTAGGAGAAAAGAGAAGAAAATGAGCGAAGAGAGTGCTGAGTGGCTAAAAAGAGATGTCAGAGAAGAGGTAGAAACTAAAAAACAAGTCCCTGCAGCAGTGCACTATATAAAAAGCTCACAAAATGATCAAGATCTTCGAAAAATAGATGAGAAAATGTTTGATATGTTGGCGTTTTTAAAGAAACTCGAAGATGAAAACGTAGACCTGAAAAAGTTTATTACATCGAGGGTGGAAGAAGATGCATTAGAGAGAATGACTGTAGAAAAAACCGATTTCGACATGTACAACAAAGAAATTGAAGAACATTACATGGAAGAAGATTTGCTACTAAGCAACGATCACTTGGCTTACCTCCACTTGCAGTCAAAAGAAAGGCCCCAACATCATTTAAAGACTGCAGAAGTCGAATTCGAGGACTTAAAGTCAAAGCTGGAAGTAATGCATAATTACTTAAAGAAAATGCAATCCGAAAATGAAGCGATTAAAGAATTTGTAAAGTACTTCAATCAAGAGAACAAGACCGGAATGAATGTTTCGGAAACCGAGTTGAATGAGATTGAATTAAAGTCCAAACCGTCGAAAATACAAAGAAACTCGGAAGAACCTAATGCTTCATTGAACGATAGGCAACAAGAGTGTTGTATCAGCCGCGATGTGGATTTTGAAAATTTAAACAAAAAGCTACAGCAATCGCATCAATTAGTTGAAGAGCTACAGACAAAAAATGAGCAGCTTAAACAGCTAGTAGAAAACCATACAGAAACCTCCACCCAACTGCAAACCAGCGAAGCAGCCATTGAAGAGCTAAAAAAAGACTTAAGTCTGCTAAAAACTGAGAATTCGGAGAAAAATGCACAAATTCTAATTTTGCAGACAGAACTGCAAGCAACTCAAGCAAATTTAGAAAATCTAGTCAAAGAGCAAGAGCAATCGAACCTCAAGCTTATGGAAATAAAAAGCTTGAACACTCAAAACGCAGCAGCTTATAAAGAAGCAACGGCAGAACTAGATAAGTCAACAGTGAACATAAAAACGCTACAAACAAAGCTGCTGCAAAACGATGCAAAACTCTACAAGCTACAGAGAATAAAGCAACAGTTAGAGGATAATTTAGAACACACAAAAAAACAGTTAAAGCAGCAGCTTTTACCAGCCCTAGAGCAAAAACAAATTCAGCTGCAGCTACAGCAACAAGATGAGCAAAATATAGACCAAACACATGTAACTACAAGTCAAAGCGAAGCCTGTAAAACGTCGGACTCTGCAACCATTTTCAGCCCTGAAAACGACACTGCAGAGCTTTTAGTTTTACGCAAGCGAGTAGCTACTTTGGAAGAGGAATTAAAGCAAGCCTATAGCGTCGATAACCAGCAGCGTTCAGAGCGCATAGAGCTATTAAATAAGTTGCTAGAACAACAGAATCAAAAAGTAGCACAACTCAATGCAGCACAAGCCGATTGGGAGGAACTCTTGAATCAGCTGAATGCCGCACATGCGCAAGAGGCAGCTACCAGTGCTGAATTGCAGCAGAAACGCGCCGACCTAGAAGAGCTAAATGAGCTCTTCCATAAGCAAAACTTTGAGTTGCAGTCGCTCTATCACATCAACCAAAATCAAGATAGCAGCAAGGATCGCGAATTACTTGCACTGCAACAAACGTGCGAACAGCAACAGGCTGCCATGAAAACCCAAGCCGACCTCATCGAAAGTTTGCACTTGAAAAATCAACATTTGGAAAAGACAATCAATGAAGATTACGCTGCCGAAGTGGGTGAGAACAAGAAAGAGTTGCGTAGCCTGCGTCAGCAGGTAAACAAATTCAGTCAAGAACGTCGGGATGAAGCGCTAAGAATGCAAGAAATGGAAAAAGAACTAATCGACTGGCGTAAAACCAAACGTCAGGCCATTATTGTGCCGCACTTAGTCTTTCCCGACAGCGATAACAACGGCAGTCATTCGAGTAATGTTGAGAGCAGCGAAGAGAGCAGCAACCACCAAGATAACGTCGATGATCATCTGCGTATTTTGACAAAAGTTCTCGAGCACGAATACAAAAGAAAAACTGAACGTTCGCAGGTGCACATCAGCACGCTGCTAAATAATATTAAGCGTCTGAAACGTGCACTTACGACCAAAGAACAGGAAGTGGACAAGCTGCAGACGCAACAAGCAAGCAGCAGTGAGCAGCAGCAAGAGTTGCAGTACACAAGACGACAGTTGCTAGAATTGCGACAGCGTTACGAGCAAAGTCAAAGTGCTATTAAGGTATTTATATATTAATATACTAGGTCTGTTTCCGTACTCACTTCAAGTAACTTGAAGTTACTCGAAAGCGTTTCCGTACACATTTTTCCAGCTCGAGAGAGAAGAAGAACAAGCAAAATGTCACTTTTTGTGGCTCTCTATTACTCGAACTTTACTTGAAAAATTTCTTCGAGCACGAATCTCGAGCTTCAAACAGCTGATTGTCAAAGTGATAAAATTAAATTGTTGCATTGTATTGCGAACAAAATGTATGCAATTGGTTAAAAAATTAATAAAAATAGTTAAAATTACCAAATCAACGCTTACGAAAACGTTTTAAATACAGAAACACAGCAATTAAATTTTATTGTTTTCAAAAAACAGGTGTTGTGCTCGAAACTTACTTGAAAGCGTTTCCGTACTTTTTGACTAATTTTCTCATTTTGACAAATAATTAAATTACTCTCTGTTACCCGAACTTTACTCGAACTTTACTTGAAGTGCGTACGGAAACAGACCTACTATAACATAATTCCGTAAAATGTGAGTGCGGAACACTAGATTTTTTTGAAAAATTTCACAGCATAATTTTAGGCAATTTTTGTTTTGTGATTTACTGAAACTTCAAAAACTTTATATTTTTTTTATATTTTGAAATTTTCGCTTTTACAAAAAATTTTTAAACTTATTTCGTCGTAACTACTATGATTTCCGTTTTTATATAAAGGTTTTTTTATAAATATGTATTTGAAACTAAAAATTGTTATTTTCACAATTTTAAATCGAATATGAAACCATGGCTGAATACTAATTCAGAATAAAGATAATCTATAGTTTATGATTTTTCCTTTATTGAAACCGGGCCCGTCATTTTTGACGGGAAAGAACTAGTATATATAGTAAAAAGCAAAAACAATTGATATGAAGACCACCATAATATTAATTGAGCTTCATTTCGGGTGTCAGTGAGCAGTGAAACATGCTTCGTTTCTCGGTACTTACCAATAAACGAAGAATATTTCAAGCATTTTTGTCCGTTTTCTCGAAATAACACGAATAATATCTCTACAGAGAAAATAACCGGTTCAGAACCTATGATGTGATAGGTTCCCAAAGGATAGTGATCTGATCCAATTCTGCCACTAATACTTGAAACCAACCGGTCACTTTTACACGGCTTTATCATTGAAATGTAAATGCAAACGATTTACGGCGCTTCAATAATCTCATGTGGATTATCTTTGCACCAAATGCGAGAGTTTTGCTTAATGACAACCCATTGAATCAAAAATTGCCCCTTAGCTCTTCAATAACTTAACAATAATTGTAACTGCAATATTCTAATTTTATTTAAAATTTTTCCAGTCCTTGGAGCAACAGCTGACGGCACTACGCAGACAATACGAAGCCACCGATTCCGGCAAAACCAGCGTCAATGAGTCAACACACGAGGTAGCCAACCTTATAGATGACTACAAAAAGGTATTTTTCGGTATTAAACGAAATATTTGTACTAATCTTGCTTAACTTTCAAGCTTATACAACAGTCTGCAGCGATAAGCAAGCGTCCCAAGACAAGCACTATCTTAGATTTGATACAACGCAGCAATCAAAGCGCGCCAAATTTAAATAAACTGGAAACCTCCATAGAGGAGCTACGTCATGATATACAGCAATATATTGGCGCGAGCCAAGGTGCTCTTAGTCTGGGAAATTTTTCAACACAAGCCTATCGACAGCCATCGCTCTTAGATGAACTTCATCAGGCTGCAGCAGCGCATGCGTAGTTATGATTTTCTTTAAAATCTAGTTTCTTTTTTCCTAACATTTTTCCTAACTTACTTAATTTAAGTCTAGTGCAATTATTTGGTTTACATGTTTTCTGCTCTGCAACTAATTTAATTTAGTTTAGTTTGTTAATTTTTTTAACTTAATTGTCTGTGTTCTTTGTTTTAACTAAATTTAAATTAGTTTAACTCAATTTTTTGTTTTATATATAAACTTTTTTTCTATAACTTATTGTTATCATACGTTCCATGTCTTTACTTAATTAGTTAAATTTATTAGTTTCTTAGAAAATTATTATCCTTCCCTATTTAAGATTGAATATTGTTTAATTTTCTATTTATGTTATTCGAAAATATTTAGTTAACTTACTTCTGCCTACATTGCCAACTGCTTTCAAGCACAATATATATATAATTACGAAAACAACAACTTGATCTGTATTATCCCATTTACCTGTTCTTCCAAAGTTTATTTCAATTATTTTAAAATATATACAACAATATTATATAAAATTTTCTTGGAAATTATTTACGAGGTATGAGTTTTAAACACTCCACAAAAATGTATTTTTCACATAAATTTAAATAAAAATTCAATTTGAAATGAAAAAATTTTAATTTAAACCTTCAACAAGGTTATGCATATTAAACAAGTGTGCGTGTCAACTCCGACGCAGGATTGGTGGTTACTTCTTATCGATTGCCTTGCAGTTTAATATAATCATGTACAATAGGCAAAGTGGATAAATATATAAACTCATAATTCCAATTTTGTGGTTGTATGGGAGGTGGGCGTGTTCGTGGGTGAACGACGTCCATATTTCTAACACGCCTTGTTGTTGATATAAAATGAATAAATACCACATTTTATTTTTGTAGCTTCGACAGAAGCCTCTTAATATAGTTTTCAATATTGGGATTATATGGGAGGTGGTTGTGTTAGTGGGTGGATGATGCCCATTTTGCTAACACACCTCAGTTTTGACATAGAGTTAACAAACACCTAATTTCAGTTATGTAGCTGAAATATTAGCCTCTTTATAGAGTTTTCATTATTGCGGTTGTATGGGAGGTAAGCGTGGTTTTCATTCGATTTTGCATTCTTGAACTCGATCTTGGCTGTAATCGTGTTCACAAAGTGGCGGACAGACAGACGAACATGGCTAAATCCACTCTGGTGCTGATGCTGATCAAGAAGATATATACTTTTCTGCACCTACCACGCCTACATATGGGCGTTACACACGATGTGACGAAATTAATATACCCCTTACGCAGGTGTGGGTATAAAAATACATTTCACAAATAGAGTTTTGTAAAAGAATGATTTGTAAAGTGAAATTTTGTACACAGAGAAAACTATGAAAACGTTTCGTAGCACGAAAAGAAGCTAGCGTGCTACTGTTGAAAACATATAACCTAGATTTTGCTCCTCTAACGTTTATTTTCAATTTAAAAACTGAGATTTTAAAATTAGCTTCTAAAGCGTTCGTTTGATTTTCTAAAATAAACATTTTAAAATGAGCTTTTAAAACGTTGGTTTGATTTTTTTAAATTAACATATAAGAATACTTAGAAGAATTACATGCAATTTTTAAGATTTTCATTTTAAAATACCAAACTAACGTTTTAAAAGCTCATGTTAAAATGTTTATTATAGATAATCAAACGAACGTTTTAGAAGCTCATTTTAAAATGTCCGTTTTTAAAATGAAAATAATCGTTAGAGACGCACAGTTTTCTCAATGTACAGGATAGTTTTGTAAAGGTGTATTGTGGAGCTGGCGATTTTTGTAAAGTGGAATTTTCTGAAGGTGCATTTTGGAAAGGGAAATTTAATTTAAAGGAATTTTAAAAAGGTGAATTTACAAAAATTGAAAAATGGGGAATTTTGACCCGCTCCTTGTTTGAGTTGGGTACATAATTCCCCTTTCACAAAATGGTTTTTGTAAAATTCCCATTATAAAAATTCCTTTTAAAAATTCACCTTTTTAAAAAAATCTTTACATAATTCTCCCATCACAAAAACCTCCTTTTCAAAATTTCGCTTTACATAATTTCACTTTAAATTATCATTTCCAATTCTTCAAATATTCATTTTCAATATTCATTTATAATTATCCTTTACAAAATTGATCATTGCAGAATCCTACACTGAGAAAAAAAACATACTTTAAAATTAAACAAAAATTTTTAAAATATAAATTTAACGCCTTTGCGTTTCTACAAAACAAAATTTAAAACAATTGTGTTTAAATTTCAACTATACACTCCTTTCAATTTTTTTTCATTCATTATTTCTTTGAAACTTTCTTTGACATTTTTTGAATTTTGAATTTTCATTGGTTTGAAAAATATCGAACATAAAATAAAATAAAAACTAATTCAGTTTTTCAATATTGAAATATTTAAAATGCAAACTTCATTGAAAGGAGTTAAGATTTGGTATTCGGATGGTCCCAAGGGTCGCTGATTACGAATCTGTCATCAAAAACTCGGAAAAAATTAAAGAATGGCATCGAAAAAATTATGCTTTAAAACATTTGTTTTAAATTTAAAAATTTTTGTTTTAAATTTGTTTTCTTATTTAAAAACATTGTTTTAAAAACAAAAACCCTTGTTTTAAATTTAACTTTAAAAACAGTTGTGTTTAATTTAAATGAATTTGTTTCAAGCTCTATTTCAAAAACAAATTCGTTTAAAATGAACACAATTTTATTTAATTTTAACACATATTTCCCTCAGTGTACGAAAAAAAAACCAAAAATACCGCTTGACACTGATAAAATGCGTGAGCTTTTTCATTTTTATATATTTTACAAGTAGAATTTCGCAAAAGTGAAATTTCGTGGAGTGAACTTTTCGAAGAGGAATTATATAAGGTCTGTTCCCGTACTTTTTGGACTGAAATTGGTAAAACTGTCAAAAGTCTGAGAGTAAGAAAAAATATCTCGAAAATAGAGAAAAACACAAAAAAGTACGGGAACGCTTTTCGGACTAAAATTGTAAAAACTGTCAAATAAGAATGTTTGTCCAGCGTTGGCTTGATGTGGAACATCGGCAGTGCAAACGAAATGCTTGAGATTTTTAATAATATTGAAAATAATTCTGATGTTTAGCATTTATATTAGTTTTTGCACATTTTGCCATGTTTCTGGTTTCCATTTTAATAGTTTCAAAGAAGTTTTGATGTATCGCAATTTCTTTGCTAACTTGTAAACAGCTGATTTAACTTTAGAACCGTGAGTTGGGCACTGAGTGCCCATCGTCAACTTTGCACGTTGATTACATTCGACTGAAACGTCCAATTTTCATTTTGTTTTTCTTGTTGTGTAGATTGAATATTTAGGTATTAACTGTTAAAATTACAGGTGTATATCTTTTATTGCTCAAAAAGTTACAGCGTTTTATACAATATGTGCACCATACGTGACTTGGGGCACTCAGTGCCCATGACGTTTCGTCATATAATTTGTATGGAGATGTTTTTTTTTTCAAAGCTTTTAGATGTTTTGGCGCGCTTTTGATCAGTTGCACGTGCGAATTTGAAGTGCTTGCTTGTGTAATTATAATTTCGATATGGCAGAAGAGCTCACTGTGTATTTAGCAAACATTCGGCAGGAATTGACTGAAGAAGAAGAAGCAGAATTTTCTGCTTATTTCAATTCCAGCGATAATGAGGAAAATGAGGAGGATCTAAATTATTTTGCTGACCAAGAACCCATTCCAAGTGACCAATCCGATTTTGGTGGTGATGTTACTAGTGCCATTTTAGATCCGCGTTTCCAAGAATATACGCACGAAGAGCCTATAGAGGAAATACAGAGCACACGTGAAGAGAGGATAGTAGAGTTATCTACATCAGCTATTGAGCGCAATCGGGGTGAGAAATACCTTGGGCAGGGCAGAAATAACCCAACTGTGTGGTGGTCAAAACCCAGCGAGGAAGAAAAGCTGAGAACTCATTTGGCCAAAAATTCTCGCGAACTGTCAATGGCTATTTGTACGGAGAATTTTGCTAATAAAAGTGCCACCTTTATGCGCGTTTTTCCAGTTTCTCTTGTCGAAAGCATTGTTCTCGAGACCAATAGAAAAGCAAAGAGAATAATGGAAGCTAATTTACGACAAGCTGTGCCAAAAAAAATGAGATACTGGAGTGGTACAAATGCCGATGAAATTTATGCATTTATAGCCATTGTTTTGTACGCTGGTGCTGAAAAAGCAAATCTAGTTCAGGGCAAGGACTTATTTGATAAAATGAACATGCCTTTTTACAGAGCGGTTATGTCTTTGCACCGATTTGAGCAGTTGTCTCGTTTTATGCGGTTTGACGATTCAAGAACTCGCGCTGAGAGATTGCGGTACGACAAATTGGCTCCAATTCGTCATGCCTGGACAATGTTTTTATCAACTTTGACAGCGCCATATGTTGCAGGTAAGGAGTTATGCCTTCCAAGCCAGGAAAATATGGCATACAAATATTCTGGCTGGTTGATGCGAAGACAAATTACCCACTTGCAGGCGAAATATATTTGGGATCACAACCAAATGAAGCAAGAGCAATTGGTGTCGGACGAGAAATTGTAAAAAGACTTAGCAATCGGTACATGAACAATGGTGCAAATATTACCATGGACAATTTCTTTACCAGCTATGAGTTGGCTGACGAGTTACTATCACGCAATACAACTATAGTGGGAACAATCAGGGGCAATAAACCTCAATTGCCAAAACTATTTACGTCGGCTGAAGAAGCTAAAAAAAGAGGTGTGTTTGCTTCAGTGTTTTGCTATTCGCAGTCGCTGCAGCTAGTCAGCTTCACAAGCCACTCCAAAAAAAATGTAGTGCTACTTTCAACTGCACATGCCGGCGAAGATGTAAATGCTGTCAGTAGGAAGCCTGAAGTAATTATTGACTACAATAAATATAAAGGAGGTGTCGATACTTTCGACAAAATGTTGCGTGGATACACCTGTAAAAAAAAGACCAATCGCTGGCCAATGGCTATTTTTTACAATATGTTGGATGTTGCTGGACTTGCCGCTTTTCGACTTTTTGAGCTTGACCACCCGATGTGGAACTCAAATAAATCGGAAAAAAGAAAAATTATTTTGAAAGAACTGGCCATGGAGCTGGCTCAAAACCAATTGAATAATAGATGCAAAACTAAAATAAATTCGAATACAAAAACTGCAATGGACTTGATTGGTTTCAAACGGGAAATTGTGGCATCGAGATCGCGTCCAACAGTTCAGGTTAAAAAATATAGCTCTACAAAATCACCTTTATATCTAATTTTTCAATTTTTTTCTTGCTTTTAGGTAAACACGTTGAAACGCCGGTGCGAAACATGCAAAAAGGCTAAAAAGGACAACAAGACGACAGCAATTTGCGACCATTGCCTGACACCAACATGCACAAATCATTTTGTGAGGGCATGTGAAAGCTGCCACTATTCCCTATATAATTATAATGCAGTTTCGGACTCCAGCAGCGATGAAGAATCACCAAGAGACCCAACAACATCAACACCAAATCAAAGCACATCAAAGAGACAGCGCAGAATATCACATCAATAAATTAAATATTTTTAAAATTTTAACCTTTATTTTATGATTCAATCCATCAAACAAATAAAAAAAAATGATTTTGTTTAATTCATAGCGAAAATAAGCGAAATATTAAACTTTTAATAAAAAAATTTAAAAAAAAGCAGAAATTTCCATACAAAATACACTACTGGGCACTCAGTGCCCAAGTCACGAGATTAAGTTGTAGAGGCATGTCACGGTTCTAAGGTTAAAGCTGTTTGACACTTTTACCATTTTTACCCGAAGAAATTTCTCGGACTAAAACTTGCATCTTTTGACAAGGAGGGGAAATATTTTACTCTCTCGATTGCACTCTCTTTTACCATTTTTTCGAGTACGGGAACGCTTCTCGGACTAAAACTGGTAAAAACTGGTAAATTGGACTAAAACTTTATTGAAAAACTTTTCGCCGCGGCTAGGGATCGAACCCGGGCTCCGAGCATGCTAAGCCACACACTTAACCTGTATGCCACGGTCACCAGGGTCACCACAGGGTTTTGATTCACTTCTTCAAAATTAAGCCCACAAGTTTATTTTGACGACCTGATCGTTTTTGTTTTCACAGGAAGCATTATTTTTTGATCTTTTTTATTACGGTCTCAACTTTTTCAGGACTAAAGTTAACAATATCAACCAGCCTTTTCGCCGCGGCTGGGGACTTCTTGGCGGCGAGAGAAATTTCAAGGTCTAGTGCCTTTTAAATTTTCGACTGATTCTTTAAAAATTAAAAGTTAACTGTTATTTTTTCGGGGAAAAATAAAGGTAAGTTTAGTCTTTTATTTTATCGGTCAAAAGTAACAATTATTTTGTGACTTTTATTTTTTTGGTCAAAAATATCAAGCAATTTGAGTTTTTTAAAAGGCTGCTGACAGATTGAACTGTTGACACCATGTGTAAAATGTCTTACCGATGAGATGAAAATAATGGTATCAATAGTTTTTTAGTCGGTAAAATGACCTTTGAAAAAATAAAAGTTGCCTGATATTTTTGACCGAAAAAATAAACGGCAGAAAAAACTGTTATTTTTGACCGATAAAATTAAAGTAAAAAGTAACTGTTATTTTTGAACGAAAAAATATAAGGCATAAAATAACTTTTATTTTTGTCGGTAAAAATAAAAGTTAAAAGATAACAGTTATTACGTGACTTTTTCGATAAAAACCATAACCGGCACGGTCCCTGCATGTAATATTGAATAAACAAAATATTATTCCATTTTGTATTGATTGCATTGCTTTTCAGATACTTTCTCTCTCTATTTCACACTAAAATCTATCTTATTTTTTACTGTTTAAGAAGTTTTACTTCTGCCACATGTACGTTGCTACACGAGAGTTTTTTTATCATTTTTAGAGAATTTTGGGATCACATTTAGAGAAAAGCATTCTCTGAAGCAGAGTTGTAAATTCCATAACTCAATTTGCTGAATTTGCTCAAACTAACAACAACTGAAGTTGTTTTCGTGTGTGTTGTAATTATGAGAATTGACTTCGCCGGCACATCGCGCTGCTACAGCAAGAAAAAACATTTGCATAGCATTGTTGTTGCAAAGTTTTTGCTGCTGCGTGTATTTGTTGGTATTCGCAATCAATGTGATCATATAAGACACATGTTGTTGTTGTTTTTGATATTTTTTATTTTTTTTTATGCGATCGAAATTATATTTCTTTAATATTTTTTTTTTAAATTTATAATTTTCTGCTCTGGAGCAAAGTCTATACAATTTTTCTCTAAATATGATGCCTTTTTTATCATATTCCGAGAAACTTTTTTCTGAGTGTACCTACTCGTTTCCCTCCTCCCCTTTCCGAGATACAGCGTTTCTCAAATGTCACCCTACGTGCATATGCTGATAAGCATGTTCAGGGAATACCCTGGATAAATTGATTAATTCTTTAAAAATTTGATTAATAACATTGATTATTTCTCACAATCTGAAGCGTTGTTTTGTACTAAAAAACATAGTTTAAAAAGTTATCTAATGTGGACGACATCAAAGTTATACTAATGCTTACGTAAGCACAGGAGGATGGAAGAGGGATGAAGAGGGACGGGGGATGAAACTTACTAAAGTTCTGCTTACGTAATACTTGAATTTTTCGAAAGTGCCGGGAGGTGCCAACTAGATGTAGTTGTTTAAGTGTCTACCCTATCATGTACAACCCTGTCATGTACAATTTTTGCCTCGGAATTTGAAAAGAGAGTTTTTATTTTTAAGACAGCAGATGAAGGCATCACAATTTTTTTCATTACACCAATGAAAGTTGACGGTTGATGAACAAATTTGCATTAAAAATTTTCAAAAAGTTCTTCTGCTTAATCTTAAAAACAGAAACGGCTCTTTTCCAATTCCGAGGGACAAATTGTTCATGATTGAACTGACTATCTCTTGTTCATATTTAAAAAAAATTAAAGCCTAACTATGAACAAGAAATAGTTTTCATTAAAACTATAATTTATTAAAATTTTTTTTAAAATATATACATTATTAATTTTTTATTTTTGCAAAAAAATGTTCTAAGTAAAGTACAAATTTTTATTAAAAATTATATTTATACAGCAAAATGTTAAATATATATATACATGAGAAATAAAATTTCAAGCAGAGTGGTTAATGTCTATCGCCAATTATTAAATAAATTTCCCAGATTCTCTTTTAATGTCTGCATACCGCGCTCGATCTGTTCGTTGACTTGACGTTGATATTCTTCAATATCAGCGGTAATGCGATTGACATTAGCCAAAGAAGCATCCAGCTGTTTTTGATCAAACTCTCCCCCATTACCTGAAGTTGTAATATAATTATAATTGTTGCCCGTATAAAAAGCGTTACCACCAATATTGCTCGAAGTAGTTATGACGCCAGTACGGTATGAGGTCATATTGAGTGAAACGTTGTCTGTAGCAGCGATCGGTTCATAAGTGGTGGATTCCAACAGCGGCTCATTTTTATCAGAGTAACACCCATTATAGCGCTTGAGTTCTGTGCCTTCAGGGTCTGGTTTCTCTTTGATCACACGACAGGAATAGGTTTCGGGGGGACAATCGATCTTATCACATTTCCAATAAGCTGCAATTAGTTAAAAGAGGGAATTAAATGTTTTATTTGATTTTAAAATTTACGCTCAGAATTGTGTCAAAAAAAAAAACAAAACTTACTTTCGTTTATAAAAACCACAACATCGCCGACATAAGATACGCTAACACCATGAAGAGGCACAAAGCCGGTCATAACAACTAGCAGACAGCCAAAAAATTTCAGTTGTTGCATCTTTGCTGTTCGTATCTGAAATGATGCATGAATTAATAATTTCGTTAATAAAAAAGAAATACGAAATTGACATGTAAAGACTGTTTTCGGGGTATTTCCCCATAATGATATATACATATATGTGTGTCTGCTGATTTGCGCTGGCTTAATTGGCAAATATCAGCGTTTCTTAAATACGTTTTTTTTTTGTTTTTGTTTGCAAAATGTGTTGCGATCTGTGGATTCTAGCTACAGCTAATATTAAATTGAAAATTTTTTAGAACAAATGTTGGACATGTAGGGCAACTTTTAGAGTTTTTATATTGAATGCTATAGCATGTTGAAACAGATATATTAAAAAAGAATATTTTTTAATTAATTTAATTATTGTGTATTAAAAAATAAAACACATTTTTGGTCTGAAATATTTTAAGATGTAATTTTTGCTCCATTTCAAATATCTATTTTGGTTAATATTTGGCAGTTTTTATCCTGACTTTTCTGGTTTGAAAATCAAACTTCATATTTATAGTAGTCACTGTTGAAATTGTTTCCCGGTATTTCTAGAAAAAATTCTTGTACACTATCTTTAAAAAACCTTTTAGATAGTGATAGCTAACACCATGAAGAGGCACAAAGCCGGTCATAATAACTAGCAGACAGCCAAAAAGTTTGTAAAATCTTTGTAAAAGATTGTCTATCACTGTCAGGGTCATATTTCTGAAGGTTAACCGAAGAAAATAAACTGTTGATAAGACATGCAGTCGTGTTTAAACTAAGCTTCTTTTTTCTGTTCTTTATTGATGCCGCTCTGCTACAGCAGAAGCTGTACTTTTCTTTCAGTCATTAATAGAATTTATTACACTGTATGACATAGAATACAACTAACTCCAAAACAGCACATATGCATATAACATGCAATAAGAGTTGTCAAACCTCATGATAGAATAATAAGGTAGGCTCATATTAATATGGATGCTCAAATGTCTATTTTTACACAAACAATGCTGTGAGTGCTATTAACGTCAAACCAAAAGGCAACAACAACAATTAGAACAACTCGAATTCGAACAGCTGATTTTGACATCTAGCTCACTTCCTCTCTAATATGCGCCTACCTTGTAATTCTATCAGGTTTGATCACCTCAGGCGCGAACACAGGGGGCTTAGGGGTTAAAATCTCCCCCACATGAACGAAAATAAAAGGTATGAGACAAAAAGATTTGATTAAAAATACTTAGAGTAAAAAAAACTTCTTATGAAAACTATTAATAAAAATAAAAGGCATCTTAAAACACAGGATTCAATACTCTTTATAAAGAATTCCAGTCTAAAATCAAATGAAATACAAATAAAATTTGTAAAGCAAAACGATAAAAATTATGAAGTATTTTATATCAGTTGTATTATTTTAAGCTAATTATCGCTAAATATTTGCAGAAAGCACTACTTAGAAAAATATTGCCACAGCATCAAAAAGCACAAAATCAAAAATATAAAACGTCCTCGGAAGTCGATTGGAAATGGTGTTAGACCATCATTCCAGGTACCGCGTTTGAAACCCGGGCAAGACATGGTCTTACACTGTAACCTTTCTTTAATTCTTTCCTCATTTCTAATCAACTGAAATTCAAAATTGATCAATGTATACGACTTTGACAGATGTAATGATGGTAGAGAAGTTTGACGATGGCATAACTAACGCATAACTAACGCTTTTATCACCGAAAACATAAAAAATCGACAATATTATTAGATTTTACAGGTATGTACAATAGGGTGGGCCAATTTGTATGGGTGAAAAAAAAACTAAAAAATCGTAGGCACGAAAAATATTCTATGGAATATTCTGAACAGGTTTGCCCAAGAAACCCTTGGTCTAAAATTGATTGCGAGCCTCCGGTTTTTTGAGAGAAAGTTTGAATTTGTGTTTTATTTCAGTATGTGAAAAAATGTATACAAACATCCAAAAAAACATGTATTAGGGTAAAAATTTCCTGGTTTTCGGTAAAAACTCTTTATTGAATGTACTCATTTAAGAAAATTTTTTATCATATTTTCATATTTGCTCAAAATTTCAAAGGGTTTATATTATGAATCTAGTGAAAACCCGAAGTCAAATAAAAAAAAACTACTTTCTATAATTCAAATGCAAATTAAGAGCGGTAAAATACAAAAAATGTCAGAAATGAATAAATTTATACAAAAAAAAAGAGTAAAATAAACAAAGCAAAATAGAGTAAAAGTTTTTTTTTTATTTTTTAAAGAAAAATAACAAAAAGAATCTAGCTAAACTCAATATAAGATTGAAAAGATTGTTTTAGGAAATCCTGTTTGCCTGCAAATCGTGGAATTTTTCTTCGACGATCTGCTGTCACAACTGTAACTGCCTCCATAACTGTTGATTTTTTTCAACAACTCGTCGAACACTGGCCAAAAATTGAACATTACTCTCAGTTCCTTGTATATGGCATGGAGTTTATAGATCAAGTTTACTTATTTTATTATTTATTAACTTACTTTCATCAAAACAAAATATTTTCTAACAAGTGGAATTATGCAATAGATTTCACGAAGTTCAAAATATTAATGAATGAGACGATAATAGCAAATCTAGCCTTCAAATGTTTTTCTTCTATTTTAAATAAATTTTCTAAATATTTTTGAATATTATAATGAAATATGAAAATTTTTATTTTTAACACGTGAAATTTATAAATAAATTAATATTTTTCAAATTTATGTTCGAAACCTCTAAAATTTATATCTTAGTACATTACTTTTTTGGTTCTTTTATACAATTTCTTCACATTTTTTAGCAAAACACAAATTCAAATTTTCTTTCGAAAAACCGGAGGCTTGATATCGATTTTAGGCTTAGTGTTTTTTGGTAAAAGATGGTCAGAATTTTCCTTAGAACATTTTCCGCGCCTACGATTTTTTGAAAACAAAAATTGACCCGGCTTAATATACAAGGCTTGAGGCTACAAAGACTTAAAACATATGCAATTAAACCATTCGCCATTATAAAACCCATGTGGATAGAAAAATAGCCATGAAAATAAGTTTTTTCAAAAAATCACTAAAAAGTTTGGGTAAGAAATATGGCAATACTTTTGATGGGGATGGTTAGGCAATAGATCAAAATTTCTTAGACTACTAGATGTATCCTTGAAATTCTGCCATATGACTAGACTACGACCAGACTACAAAAATCTTGAATTTTCCGGTGGTGGAAATAGCGGCAGTGGAAAGCAGAAAATATAGAAAATAAATCAAAGCACAACAGAAATATTAAGTTTCTTATCTGCCTTTTCATCGACACCAACTTTGGCTCGATCGCATTATTAATAAGAAAGTAAAAGGTACTTAACTGATTTGAGTATTTTTCTACCAAATCAGCCGTTCAGGTGCTAATTTTGCGCTCCACCGCTAAAAGTAATCGGCGCAGATTTCAATTAGCAGTTTTGTCATTAAATACGCATTGCAATTATTTAAAAAAAAATTCGGAGAAAAGCCATCACGATGGCCTCATGGGTTGAAAAATACCCAACAAATACCTCAGAAACGCATTGAGGTATGGAGCTGAATGTTTGTTTTTGAATCAATTGATCACACAATCGTGTATGAAAGTTTATCAAAATCGTATGAGCGGATCAGGTTCCAGGCAGAAATGGGTTAATAAAACTGGGCAGACTGGGTTAATAATTGGTCTACCTCTGTTAAGTGTTCGTAGGGATCTACAAAATAATATTATGAACATTTCAAGTGCATTGGCCTAAAATACAAGAAAAATAGGCATTGTTCTCTTAACATTATTTAATGAATAATAAATTTAATAAGTCTGAAAATAAAAACATTAAACCTCCCCCAAAATTTTTACATGGGTGCGCGCCTGTCAAACCTGGTAAAGAGTTATTCAAGCTAGACATTAAAACTTTGACCCACACCTTACATCATATGTAAATCTTACATGTTACCTTTCATGTCTTCGAAGGCATGGTGAAATAATTGAAAAGTGTTCTCATCCCATGACATTTTTCAATATTTTTTTTGACATGCTGCCTTATTTTGACAATTATAAGGGTTTCAGATACATGTTTTTTAAGGGTGTTGTTTTGAGTCCGTTAAGTACTCAAAAAAAGTACTTTTTTTATTTTTGGTAAGTACTTAAAACACACAAGTCGTGTTTTTATATAAAAAAACTTGATTCTAGCAAAAGTTATCACAAAAAAACAGTTACCTAACATAGAATTTTTATAAATATGAAAACTTTTAGCAAGATTTCTCGAAACATGATTATGACTTGGATTATTATTTTAGATTATTATTATTCTGTCTAATCGTGAAACTCCCGGGAGTTGTAAATGGGAGTATCCTGTTTTAAGATAACAGATCAACATATCTCATTTTTTATTTAACACTCATAAATATAGGCGGTTGATGAACAAAATTGCATTAAAAATTTCCGAAAAGTATTTTAACTTTATCTTTAAAACGGGAACTCCCATTTACAACTCCCGCGAGAAAATGTTTCATGATTGGGCTGATTATATTAGATTATAATTGCATTTGACTATATATATAATGAATATTCATGTATACTAATATCGCCTGGGTCCATGGTATAATAATTTACAAGGTAGCATTGACAAGTGTTGATTTTCTCATCTACAAGTAATTGAGTTCCTTTCAAAAACAGCTGTTATATGCGTTGGTCACATTCGGCTGTGTCAACTGTTGTGATAGCGACACATCGGGGAGCGAAGCTATTGCTACGGAAGTGTCAGAAAAGTTGTGAAGTGGAAACTTTACCGAAAATGGAAACTTACCGACAAATAAAAAATTTTCTATTTTAAATTCTAAATGTTTCTAAATGTTACATAATAAGTAAACTCAATTTAGAAGATTGTCAAGAAAGCTCTGATTTGTGGGCTTATGTTGTCAAGTGTCAAGCGGTTCTCTTCTAAAACCGAATGCAATCTTCATAGAAAAGATCAAACTTCTAGAAAATATCTTAAAGTTGATAGTATATAAAAGCTAAAATTTACTTATTTCAAAAATAAGTATCTTAAATCTCATTATTACATGTTTAATAGTATCATATTCAAGTAGCATCACAAAAAAGTACTAGTATCAGGAAAGTACAAAAATATGCAACCCTACTCCGATTTCAAAAGAAATTGTCAAAATAAGGCAGCCTATTTTTTTCTGATATTGGGGATGAGAACACCTTATATTCATTTCACCATGTTCGAAGGTCGACTACCAAACAGTGATGATATTTGATAATTTTGGAGCGGAGTTTTTTTACTCATCTGAAAGTACTTTTTCGGACGCTAGAGTACCTTTTGTTAATCTTTATATAAATAGGCGTTAAGAACAATTTTCTCTCGTGTTTCTGAACCGATATTTATAATGGTATTTTTTATTAAATGAATCAGAGTGCTGAGAAGAAGAGCACCAAATAGTTTGTATCTATAATTATAAAAAGGCAAACAAAAAATTGGTCGAATTTCAATCCTAGACAATACTAATATCATTAAATAAGCTTGTTTTTTGTTGCTGAGGCACTAAGGGTGGGACAGTAATACATGGAGATCTTTAGTAACATGATTTTGATACCCAGAAACCTTAAATCCTTAAATTTTGTGAGGTTCGACAAAAAATTTATATTGAAAAAAACAATTTCGGGATGGCGTGGGGTTTATTTGTACCGCATCGGTGTTAAAAGTAAGTGGGAAGTGGAAAATTAGACGAAAACCTCCATAACTACCCAAGTGTTGCCCCTAGAGGAGTGAAATGTTCGACCAACCCCAATAATTTTTTTCCCCCGAAATTTTTCAGGAACATACCTGCCCAAATTTTCACCCCCTGAGGGGGTTCCCAAAAAAAATAGATTATTTGTAGGAAATTTGGCCCCACTGCTTCCAGGTTGCACCTAGAAGGGCAAAATGTGTGCCTGACCACCATTGGCCCATATTTCCAACCTTTTAAGGGGCACCTATACATTTTTTTTTAAAAACTTTTTTTCTAAAATCGCCTTTCATCGCTCCCAGGGTGCCTTGAGGCTGAAATGAGAGACCGACCCACATTAACTTTTCTTCTCCAAATTTTTATCGAGCATACATCATACCTGTCGTAAATAAGATATAACAAATTTTATAATTATAATTGTAAGACAATTTTAATCAAATTAATTTCTTTTTGTCATGGGATGGATATGTGTTTCTCTTGATTTTCCACGATGACTTGAAGTAGAAATATTCTTTCCTAATAAATATTACGCCTCTTTTGTTGGCATCGTTGACAACGTGTAGATAACTCAATATTTATTGCGCTTGTTGGTAATCTTCACGCTCAGTCCAGGTTTCGGGATCGGTAGCAAATCAAATCAGTTGGAAATACGAAGCGTGCTATCTCAGGAATGACGTAATGACTCAAATCTTTTTGTAATTCTAATTCACTTTCTTCGATGCCAATTGAATCTTTTTTAAACCTCTTTTAAGCCAACAATGTTTACTGGACAAGCACGTACTTGATTTCCGTTGCTGCCGATATCCTAGCTATCGTCTTTTTCGTTGACATCAACGACATTTTCTGCCTCTATAACTTCTGTCATCTCGTTCTGTTCATCATCACACGATTCGTCCATCTGAAAATCCATCTGCAAATTTTTTGAACGGATAACCCAAATAAATACTGTTAAACTTCTCTTTGTGAATGTATTTTAAGAGAACAATTTTTTCGGTTTCAATATTGAGAACAAAATCTTAATCATGCGTGACGTTTTTTTTTTGATGGTAAGGGTATCCGAAAGTACTTTTTTTGGGTTAAAAGGAGTTGGGGACTTTGAAAAATCGAAAGGAGGTAAAAAAGTGAATATCCACTACAAATATCATCATGCTACCAAAGTATTCGAAGTTTCTCGCATACATGACTCACTTCAACTTGTTGGTTCATTGTGTTGTTTTTGGTATCTAATTTTATAAATTTTTTTTTACTAGTACTCTGCTCGTTTGCGTGAACATTCGCTCGCAACATTCTTTTTTTTTGTTGCGTGAAAATTCTGACAAATATTTGTTGCGAAGAAATTGAAAAATTTGAGAAAGTCATGCTTTACTTTTCAAAATAGAGAAAAATAAATTTATAAAAACAAAAATTTTATGACAACTATCACTTTTCACTTCAAAATAAATAGCCAGTTCAATTAAAATGTCGTGAAAAAATGTTGCAAGTATTTTTTACAGCGGAACAGAGTATTTCATACATATTTCCCAGCTATAGTTTTTTGTATTGGACTCGATATTTGGACTCGAGTATTCTTCATGTATTTCTCTAAGTGTAACACTAGCTCAATCATATGTGGCGCGAAAATATTTAAGAATTGCAAAAAATTGCGTTTTTAGTAAAAAATATTTATAAAAGTCGATACAAAAAAAAATCACTTGAACCAACAAATTGAAGTGAGTCAACATCAGGTACCTACTATGCTACTACGCATTTGCTTATGACCTAAGAACATTTCTTTGCTTGTTTTTTGCTTGAAGCTGACTTGTCCAAGTCATCTATTTTTTGGGGAATTTTTGAAAATTTGCACAAGTGTGCAGCAACCTCAAGCAACGTAAATTGTTTTTATACAATAAAACTATTGAATATGTAGGTATCGAATTAAAATTTCCCAACGCTGATGCCAACTTGATGAATATGCATACAATTTTTGATTAACATTTTTATACCCTAAACCTGAAAGGTCAGGGTATATTAACTTTGTGCAAACGTTTGTAACGCATAGAACGAAGCGAGTCCGGTATAGAAAAGTATATATATTCTTGATCAGCGTCACCACGTGAGTCGAGCTATCCATGTCCGTCCGTCCGTCCGTCCGTCCGTCTGTGTGTTGTCCGTATACACAGGATAAGAAGAAGGAGTTGAGATAATTGGATGAAACTTGGTGCACATGATCACATGAACCCAAGAATCTGCACTATTGAATATTTTTGGAATCCGCCCACGGACACGCCTACCTCCCGTACAACGCAAAAATTGAAAACTGCATAACTCAGCTCATAATTAGCTTACAACAATAAAATTTAGTATGTATGTGTTTTATAACCAGCACAAAGATGTCTTTGAAAAATGGACGTCATCAGCTCACGGACACGTCCACCTCCCATACAACCCAAAAACTGAAAACGCAATAAATAAGCCTGTGTTTAACCTACAGAGCTAAAATTTGGCACATATGTTTCTTATGACACAAAAAAGATAATTTTGAAAAGTGGACATCATCCGCCCACGGACACGCCTACCTCCCATACAACCCAAAAATTTAAAACTGCATATCTCAGCTCATAATAAGCCTACAACAATAAAATTTGATATGTATGTGTTTTATACAAACACAAAGATGTCTTCGAAAAATGGACGTCATCCGCTCATGGACACGCCCACCTCCCATACAACCCAAAAATTGAAAACGCAATAAATAAGCCTCTGTTTGACCTACAGAGCTAAAATTTGGCACGTATGTTTTTTGTGACAAGACAAAGATGGTTTTGAAAAATGGACGTCATCCGCCTACGGACACGCCTACCTCCCATACAACGCGAAAATTGAAAACTGCATAACTCAGTTCATAGTTAACCTACAACAATTAAATTTGATATGTATGTGTTTTATAACAACACAAAGATGTCTTCGAAAAATGGACGTCATCCGACCACTGACACGCCCACCTCCCATATAACCCAAAAATTGAAAACGCAATAAATAAGCCTCTGTTTAACCTAGAGAGCTAAAATTTGGCACATATGTTTTTTATGACAAGAAAAAGATGTTTTTGAAAAATGGACGTCATCCGCCTACGGACACGCCTACCTCCCATATAGCCCAAAAAGTTGAAAACTCAATAAATAAGGTTATGTTTGTCATAGAGAAATTAAATTTGGTATGGATGTTTTTTATACCAAAACTAAGGTGTGTTGAAAAATTGGGAGTAATCCGTCCATGAACACGCCCACCTCCCATAGCGAAAGCACAATAAAGGCATTAACTGTGAGCTACAGGAATAAAACTTGGTATGTGTAAATTTTTCATCAACATTTAAATGCATATAAAATATAGGCTTCATCCGCCCTTGGAGACGCCCATTTACAATAAAAATTTTTTGTTTTTGAAAAGTGGGTTTAGGGTATTTCATAGTCGGCTTAGACCGACTTTAGACTTTCTTTACTTGTTAATATTGAAATATCTCATTAACATCAAGACCATTAAATGCAAATCATAGTTTTTAGCAGAAGAGGCCGCTCCATCATTTATTATAAGATTAATTATTAACTTTAAATATAATCATATAAATATGTCAGACGGTTGTAATTGTGTAGGTTTTTTTAAGAACGTTTCTTTGAACACTTTAAAACAAGAGACCTACATGTGATAACAAATAAAAAACCTAAGCTACAGACAATTCCACTTTAGATAAGGTGCTTGTGTTGAAATGTTGTAGTTTTTATAGAAATATTTTGCACAATTCAATGACTTTGATTAATTAATAAAGATATGAAAACAAAGTAAAAATTCATTAGCTAGAATAGCTAGAAACAATATTCAAAACTTCTCTATCTTTTTTACATTTAAAATTCTTCTGTACATGGCTTAGTCACTGAACTCTTCTTAAACGCCTGGACCGATTCGATTAAAATTTAAATTTGGTAACAACATGCGGCTGGGTCTGTAGATGGTTTTTTTTTTTTTTTTTTTTTTTTTTTTTGAGAAACTAATTGGAAAATTGTCATGATTCTTTCACTACACCATTGCTTTTTATGCATTCAATATTACAAAAATACAAAATTAATAAAAATAAAAAACAAACAAGTAAAGAAAGTCTAAAATCGGTCTAGCCCGGCAATGAAATATCCTAAACCTACTTTTCCATAATACAATAATAGAATTGAAAATGGGCGTGTCCGTTAGCGGATGAAGCCCGTATATTTATTGAGTTTTCAATTTTAGGGTTGTATGGGAGGTGGGCGTGTCCGTGGGCAAATGACGTCGATTTTTCAAAATCATCTTTGGTTTGTTTTAAAAAAACATGCGTTCCAAATTTTTTCTCTGTCAGTTAAATATAAACTTATATGTGGAGTTTTCAATTTTTGGGTAGTATGGTAGGTGGGCGTGTCCGTGTGCGGATGACACCAATTTTTCGAATACATCTTTGTTTTGATATAAAATACATACGTACCAAATTTTGTCTCTGTACGTTAAATATGAGCATATTTATTGAGTTTTTAAATTTTTGGTTGTATGGGAGGTGGGCGTGGTGTCCGTAGGCGGATGACACCCATGTTTCGAAAACATATTTTTTTTTGATATAAAATACATACGTACCAAATTTTGTCTCTGTACGTTAAACATGAGCATATTTATTGAGTTTTTAAATTTTTGGTTGTATGGGAGGTGGGCATGTCCGTAAGCGGATGACACCAATTTTTGTTTTGATATAAAATACGTACATACCTAATTTTATTGTTGTAGGCTCATTATGAGCTCATTTATGCAGTTTTTTATTTTTATAAACAATGCCAAATTAACATAAATTGGGCACATGTGAATGTGTGAATTTTTCATCAAAATTTAAATTCATATTAAATATGGGCTTCATCAGCCCACGAACACGCCCATTTTCAATACCATTATTGTATTTTGGTAAGGTCGGCCTAGACCGACTTTAGACTTTACTACTTTAGACTTTACTTGTTTTTTGATTAATATTAATAAAAGATATTAATAAAACATTTGTTAAAGTAAACATAAAGAAAATTAAAATAATTATAATCCTTTCGACTAGGTTTTAAGGAACATTTCATTAACTATTTGAATGTATATTGTATTGTATTGTATCATATTAGGTTTTAAAGTTGAAATATCTTATTAGAAAATTTTGAAAGCGGACAAACCTACAGAGCCAAAATTTGCAAATAAACACTTTTTTTCAAAGTTGGCTGCGTGTTGTCAGGGACGGATAATCGATTCAAATATCCGATTTTAGATTTTTAATAGAAAACAATAACCAACTCCAAAAAAACATAAATTTTTTGGGTTTTTCGACAACTCTACTATCCATCCTTATTTTATGCCGATTCCGAACGTCTAAAGTTCATCTTCTCAAGAAGCTTTACATAGCATTATTTACTCTCTGAGGCTTGACATTGTCTGCAGAGAGGTGATGACCGATCAGAAAATTTTTTTATTGAAAAAAACTTTGCCGCGAGTAGGAGTCGATTTCGGCCTACGGGCATACAAAGCCACACACTTAACATGCATGCCACGGTCACCACAGTGTTTAAAAATAGGTATAAATAGGTATAACATTTATAATAACAGTTAAAAATAATAAAAAACAAAATGAAAATAGTTCAAAAAGTCCGACGGAGAAATTTTTTATGCTCGATACTTGAAAATATCAGAGTGTTGTTTGGTGGCGGCTGTGGTCGCTGATGCTTAGAGTGTGGCGTGGGAGTCAACGAAGCGGGCCTGAGTTTAGTTCAGAAAAATAAGGTGACTAAAAATGATAAAAAGCTTCCATGAAAAAGAAAAATATATAAAACTAGTAAGGTATATCTTCGACTTGGCCGAAGTTAAAATACCCCCACGGCCGATTCTTAAGGGTGGAAGAATCTTAAATTGGAGAGGTTTTTGTATGAGATTTTGAGAGATTTTATTATTTTTATGTGTCTAAAATACATACATATCAAATTGTTTTCCTGCAGCTTAAATATAAGCCTTTTTAAAAAGTTTTAAATTTTGGGGTTGTATGGGAGGTGGGCGTGTTAGATTGTGTATGACGCCCATTTTTCTAACATACCTCAGTTTCGACATAGAATACACAAATACCGAGTTTCTGTCTTGTAACTTTAATATTAGCCTCTATATAGATTTTTCAATTTTGGGGTTGTATGGGAGGTGGGCGTGTTAGTGGGTGGATGATGCCCTTTTTTCTAAGACATCCTAGTTTTGACATAAAATACTCATATATCAAATTTCAGTATTGTAGCTTTAATATTAGCTTCTTTGTAGAGTTTTCAATTTTGGGGTTGTATGGGAGGTAGGCGTGGTTTTCATCCGATTTAGCCCATTCTCGAACTTGACCTTAGTTTTTTTAAAAAAAGCTTAAATATCGAATTTCATTACGATAGCTTAAAAATTACGGCTGTAATCGTGTCGACAGACGGACAGACGGACAGACGGACAGACGGACAGACGGACAGACGGACAGACGGACAGACAGACGGACATGGCTAAATCAACTCAGGTGGTGATGCTGAGCAAGAATATATATACTTTTCCATACCTACCACGCCTCCTTTTGGGTGTTACACACGTCGTGACAAAATTAATATACCCCTTACGCAGTACGCGTGGGGGTATAAATATATCGTTTTTAGAGAAAAACACTTTTTATTTTTAAGAAAAGATTTGTTTTTATTGAAGAAAATGCTTCTCATAGTGAATTTTTTCTCTCTATAAATGAGAAATTTTTTATGCGAGAATCATTATTATCATTATCAGAGACATTGAAATATTTCCCTTTCCTAGAAGTGAAGAAATATTTCCCTTTCCTAGAAGTGAAGAAATATTTCTTCGAAAATGTGAAAATTTATTCTAATTGAAGAACATCAGAGAAGAAAAATGTGGATTACATGACTTTAAGAACGCATGAATTTTTAGTTGAAAAAAGAGACAAAAAAGATACATGACCGAGTAAAATATCATAGAATGCGAACTTTTTTTATTTTGAATGAAAGTATTGTTTACTCTTAGTTTTTTGTCAGTAAAAAAAACTGTAAATTAGAAACTGTAAAATTTGAAAAAAGCAAGTGTCATTTACTTTTTCTGTTATAATTAATCATTAATTTATAATTTAAAACTTACACTAATAATGTTACTTTTAACAACAAATAAAATAAATTATAAAAAAGGACTCGAAAAGCATTCACTTTTAAATACATTCTGTAGCCATATAGGAAAAATCACATATTTTAAGAGCAAGGATTTTATTCATGATAAAATTATGATATTTTCTTTAGAATATATTCTTTAGGATAATTATTATGATATATTCTTTAGGAATGCAAAAAAAGATGCATGATCTTCCTATGACATCGCCGTGTAAAAAAATCATGCATTCTGGAATGTATAGTTCATAGGAGTGGTGCATTCTAAAACACATTCCTATACATGACCATTTCCTTTTGGGATTTTATTTGAAAAAGAGAAAATTGCTATTATTGAAAATAGAGAAATTTTTTACCGGAGCAAGGTAGGTGTTTTTTCTCAGTGTGTGAGATGCTATAAACGTCAAACGAAAAAGCAATAACAACAATTAGAACAACTCAAATTCGAACAGCTGATTTTGACATCTAGCTCACTTCCTCTCCAATATGCGCCTACCTTGTTATTCTATCGTGGTGACCGTGGCATGCAGGTTAAGTGTGTGGCTTAGCATGCTCGGAGCCCGGGTTCGATCCCCAGCCGCGGCGAAAAGTTTTTTCAATAAAAAATTTTTCTGATCGGTCACCACCTCTCTGCAGACAATGGCAAACCTCAGAGAGTAAATAATGCCATGTAAAGCTTCTTGAGAACATGAACTTTAGCCGTTCGGAGTCGGCATAAAACATGTAGGTCCAGTTCTCGGTCAATTGTGTGCAAACATTTAATAACACACACAACACAATTGATCATAAGACGCTCGGTCAAAGTCCTTTCAAGGGCTGAAATGGCCAATTTGTTTTTTTTTTTTGTTTTGTTATTCTATCATGTGCAGCAGTTGAGAGAGTTTTTCAATTGGTAAAGATTTTTGGACAAGTGAGAAATCGAGCTTAAAAGTTGATTCTCTTGCTGCAGTACTTATCGTAAAATTTAATATGAAGGAGATTTCTTGCTCCGAAATTTCCAATACATTATTAGAAAATGATGTTTTGACAAAAAAATATGCATTTAATGGAAAAAAACGCATTTCATTAAATAATTAAAGCGGATGTCAGCATAATAAGTGTATTTTTATTTGGACTTATACAATCTTTCATTTATTAACGATGTACTGTTTTCTTAAATTCTTATGTCTTCCTTTTTGTTGTAAAAAAATGGTCACCTTAACAAAAGTCAATTAATAATCGGTATTTTGTACCTTGTTATACCCTAAACCTGAAAGGTGAGGGTATATTAACTTTGTGCAAACGTTTGTAACGCATTGAACGAAGCGAGTCCAGTATAGAAAAGTATATATATTCTTGATCAGCGTCACCTCGTGAGTCGAGCTATTCATGTCCGTCCGTCCGTCTGTCCGTCTGTCCGTCTGTGTGTTGTTCGTATACACAGGATAAGAAGAAGGAGTAGAAATAATTGGATGAAACTTGGTACACAGGGTTACATAAGCCCGAGAATTTGCACTATTGAATATTTTTGGAATCCGCCCACGGACACGCTTACCTCCCATACAAAGCGAAAATTGAAAACTGCATAACTCAGCTCATAATAAGCCTACAACAAAAAAATTTGGTATGTATGTGTTTTATATCAACACAAAGATATTTTTAAAAAATGGACGTCATCCGATAACAGACACGCCCACCTCCAATACAACCCATAAATTGAAAACGCAATAAATAAGCCTTTGTTTAACCTACAGAGCTTAAAATATGTTTTAAAAATATGTTTTTTATAACAAAAACAAAATGATTTTGGAAAATGGAGATCATTCGCCCACGGACACGCTTACCTCCCATACAAAGCGAAAATTGAAAACTGCATAACTCAGCTCATAGTTAACCTACAACAATAAAATTTGATGTGTATGTGTTCTATACTCACACAAAGATGTCTTCGAAAAATGGACGCTATCTGCTCACGGACACGCCCACCTACCATACAACCCAAAAATTAAAAACGAAATAAATAAGTCTCTGTTTAACCTACAGAGCTAAAATTTGACACGTATGTTTATTATGACAAGACAACGATGGTTTTGAAAAATGGACATCATCCGCCCACGGACACGCCTATCTCCCATACAACGCGAAAAGTTAAAAACTCAATAAATAAGGTTATGTTTGGTCATAGAGAAATTGAATTTGGTATGTATATATTTTATACCAAAACTAAAGTGTGTTCAAAAATTAGGAGTAATCCGTCCATAAACACGCCCACCTCCCATAGCGAAAGCACAATAAAGGCATTAACTGTGAGCTACAGGAATAAAACTTGGTATGTGTAAATTTTTCATCAACATTTAAATGAATATAAAATATAGGCTTCATCCGCCCACGGAGACGCCCATTTACAATAAAAATTTTTTTCGTTTTTGAAAAGTGGGTTTAGGGTCTTTCTTTGCTTGTTTTTCAATAAAAATAAAACTTTAAATTAGAATATTACTTTTAGATCAAATCTTACTGTTGTTAAGGTGACTGTCATTCGGAAAAATGTATTTCATTTGAAAAAGCTTTCTGTCAGATCTGAGAATCAAGCTTGAGGTTGAACTCAAGCTTGACCACCGCAATCATAAAATATAAAATATAAAAAACTAAAAAACAAAAAATTAATATTATACCATATCATCATACCATACACATCATATCACTTATTCCTCGTACCATTTCATCATATCGTACCTATCATTTCAAGAACTTCTTACCATGCCATCACATTATAACTATCACAACAAAACCAAAGTATGAACCCATCATACTATACGCTAAACACTCATATTGCTCATGCCAAAGATGACGCATAGCAACCCAGCAAAATCTTCGCTTACATCTAGTCGAAAAAGTAATTGAAAAAATTGTATTCATCGATTACTCTATCGCTTACAGAATCCATTATTGTCATACAGGCATGTCATTGGAAGTAAACGAAGGCGCTGTTACTTGAAACGAGTGAGCGATACTAACGGTAGTTAATAACAAATTTCACGATATTTATAACTTTCATGCTGATGGTGCAGGCATTGCCCTGAATGTATTAAAGATTTGATAAATATCTTGACACTTACTTGAACATCTCCTTCGTTAAAAGGTTAATAAAATTAATGTTAATCAAATTTGAAATAAGCTTCTTTCTTTTTAATACATATTCTTTTTAAAATATTGATTTTACCCACAAGATTTGTCTTAATAACTTTTAAGCATCCGTCTATTTAAAGCTCCTAAAGCTTTTGATACTTAAGAACAGCTGTCTAGGCATTGCGGGCAAACATTTCAATATGTATTGAAACGTATTTTTTGTAAGCACGATTCAAAATTATTAACTTGAATTAATAAACAGCAAAAATGTACATGATAGAATCTATCGGCTTTTGCAAGACGTTATCAGATTGTTACTATTTTGTATAGATTTCACGCAAAGCTGTAGCTTAACCTTGAGCATTTTATAAACGACCTTGTAAATGTGAACACCAACTTTAGACAGCTTGTTGCGCAAAAAAATCAACCGCCCTAAAGTCCAAAACAAAACAAAATCAAAACAAAACAAAACAAAGCTTCCAAATTTATTCGAAACTCATTTCCCATCAATGTATGTACAACTTCGCCTTTATACACCGCCGGCACTAAAGCATTAACTTTTTTTTCTTATGCTTGAACAAAGCTTATTCTATTTATTTACCTACCGCACTTGTCGCTTTTTGAATGTAGACGACGGAGGTAGTCGCTGTAGGTCTCGAATAAAAGATTCAATTTTCAAAATAGGTAATTGTTGTTATTATTAAATTTTAATATCACTTGTTTTTTTAGGTTTATGTTTTTTTTTGCTTTGCTATGAATTGTTCTGCAACACAGCTACGTTTCGTAACGATCAAAGCCCGACTGAGCCGAGCGCCAATTTTTTAGAACTCTTTATAAAAGTTCTATCGTCTAGCACTGAGGTAGCGACGCGACAATAACAATAACAATAAAATGCATACTTAAAACAAACGATTAGCTGTCGTTAAATAAAACGTGACGCTCTTTTTTTTTGTGGGTGTTAAAAATCGTGTAAAATAAAACTTATGCAAATTTACAGCTAATGAGGGTTTGCAGTAAATAATTTTTCACATTGAATGAAACAAAACACGCATTGTTTTTATTCAAAAGGAAACAAAACAAAAAAGTTGTGTTTAAAAAAAAGCTATTCGAAGCTTTCTTATCCAAAAACAAGCATATTTAAAAAATGCACACAGCTATGAAAAAAGAAATAGCATACATTGCATACAGATCTCGTTTAAGCTCATTTTATGACAAGCGCAATACAAATTTTGTACAGTAGTGGGCGCCATGAAAGCTTTTAATGTCGCATATTCACATTTGCGTAAATTTATATACGCTGTTTTGTTAACATAGCCCGCCGGTTGCGAATAAGTTAATCAGATCTTGTAAATTAAACTCACAAAACGGTACAAAATAGATAAGCTTTTTAAGTTCATACTTTCTGCATTGAATTTACGAATGTTCATAGAAACTTGAGGCGGCCGTGACCACAGAGAACTGACCATGCTGAAGCTATTCTGATCTTAACCCAACATTTTATAATCTAATTTTCATCCTTTAATCTTTTGAAAGGATGGCTACTGGTGCCATCTCTAGCTAGAAGAGGCTTTAAATACAAGAATCGCCTAGTGAGGATATTTTTTAAAGCTTTAGTATAATTTCGGTAGCCTTCGGAAGTGGAAAGTAAAATTTTGTAGGTATTTTTTTAAAATAATGTTAAAACCAACGTGTAGACTAACAAACTGCATCTTTTAATCTTTTAAAATCAAAAATATAAAAAATAGAGCGTTTTTTGTAAAAAAAATAGTTTTTTCGAATTGTTTTCGCTTATAATTTTTACTCTTTTTCTTACTTGTATCTGAAAACAATAGACTTGAATTTCATTCCATATAAGTTTGAAGCCAATTGCACCTCTCAAGAAGATTCTTACTTACTTACTTAGATGGCGCTTACAACCGTTGGTCGGTTTTGGCCTGGTCTAAGAATTTGCGCCAGCCTCTTTTGTCGTGCGCTTGCTGGCGCCAGTTGGAAATTCCAAGCGTCGTCAGGTTATCCAATGCCTGGTCTTTCCAACGGAGATGCGGTCTTCCTCGTCTGCGTTGGCCACCGCTGGGTACCGAATCCAATATTTTTTTCGCTGGAGCTTCGACGTTCATTCTCTCGACATGACCTAGCCAGCGAAGCCGCTCTATTTTAATACGCTTGACTATATCGATGTCGGCATATAGCTCATACAACTCGTGGTTCCATCGTATTCGGTACTCGCCATTGACGCAGATTGGACCATAGATCTTGCGAAGGATTTTTCTCTCGAACGCTCCCAAAGTCCTTTCATCAGAGCTGCTCAACGTCCAGGTTTGTGATGCGTATAGTAGGACGGGCATGATTATTGACTTATAGAGCGTCAGTTTTGTTCGTCGAGAGAGAGCTCTGCTTCTCAATTGTCTACTGAGCCCAAAGTAACACCTGTTGGCAAGAGTTATCCTTCGTTTAATCTCAATACTGATATCGTTGGAGGAGTTTATACTGGATCCCAGGTAAACAAAGTCCTTCACTACCTCAAAGGAGGTGTTGTCAACAGTGACGTGGTTTCCAAGACGCTGGGACTGTTTGTTTGTTGACACGAGATACTTCGTTTTATCTGCGTTCACTGCAAGACCCATTCGACTCGACTCTTTTTCTAGCCTGGAGAATGCTGCACTGACTTCGCGCGTATTTTGGCCAATGATGTCAATATCATCAGCATACGGCAGCAGCATAACGCTCTTATAGAAAATTGTGCCGCTGCGTCTCAGGTCAGCAGCTCGGATGATCTTCTCCATTACTATATTCAAGAAGTCGCACGATAAGGAATCACCTTGTCTGAAACCTCGCTTGGTATCGAACGGAAGGGAGAGGTCCTTCCCGATTTTCACTGCGCTGCTGGTGTTGTACAGTGTCATCCTGCAAAGACGTATTAGCTTGGCAGGAATACCAAATTCAGACATGATGGAGTATAGGTGACTCCTTATTGGACTGTCGAAGGCGGCTTTGAAATCGACAAAGAGATGGTGCGTGTCGATTTGTTTTTCGAGGGTCTTTTCCAAGATTTGTCGGAGCGTGAAGATCTGGTCAATGGTGGACTTTCCAGGTCTGAAGCCACACTGATAAGGTCCAATCAGTTGGTTGACGATGGGCTTCAGTCTTTCACACAATAAGCTCGACAGGACCTTATATGCGATATTTAGAAGGCTAATCCCACGGTAGTTGGCGCAAATGGTGGGATCGCCTTTCTTGTGGATTGGGCAGAGCACACTGAGGTTCCAATCATCTGGAATGCATTCTTCCGACCATATACCATATAAACAGAGCTTCGCCACCGGTCTTAAACAGCTCAGCCGGTAGACCATCGGCTCCTGCGGCTTTGTTGTTTTTAAGCCGAGCTATAGCTGTTAAGACCTCGTTATAATCGGGCAGCGGAACTTCAACGCTGTCATCCATGATTGGGGTTTCCGGGATATCATCTCCACTGGCGGGATTGTTGTCAGCGTCGCCATTTAAAAGACTAGAGAAGTGTTCCCTCCATAACATCAGTGTACTCTGGATATCTGTCACTAGATTCCCATTCTCATCCTTGCAGGAAGAGGCTCCGGTCTTAAAACCATCGGCAAGGCGTCTTATTTTTTCGAAAAATTTTCGAGTCTCATTCCTGTCGCCATGCATCTCAATTTTCTCGCACTCACGCATTTCCGCCTCTCGTTTTTTTCGCCTGAAAATGCGTCTCTCTTCCCTCCTCTTCTCTCGGTATCGCTCCATAACAGCACGCGTTACAACCGACTGCAGGGTGGCTTTGTAGGCGATGTCCTTCTCTGCAGTGGTTTTATTTATTCTTAAACTTTTCATTGAAATGGTTTTATTACATGGTGGGCTTAAAACCCAACGCACAACCTTTGCTTGATGGCCAAAGGAAGCCCGCCGCTCAGATTCGCCGCCAAAGTTTATCGGGCGATAGTACTTTGACGTTACCAGGAGACACCACGCGGAGGTTTGAGTCGACTTGAGACGATTTCGACATGGATAATGCTGGCCTCGCCAAGTTGAGGCAGTCAGACACGTTGCCATGTGAAGATCGCCCCCCTTATCTCCCTTAAGAAGATTCTATGGGGTAAAAAAAGTTATCGGGGTCAAATTAACCCCCTGCTATTATCCAGTTTTTCTTGGAAGGTGCTATTATAGAGGGTTAACTTCCCCAGTGCCAGTTTTTCTGCAATGAATTCAAGAATATTGACCACATATGCCAATCTTAAGTGACTCAGGCCTTGTATGCTGGAGCAGAATCTTGTTGAAAAACTTATAACAGTTCCTTTAAACGAACCTTTACCACATCTTCTACGACAATACTATGATATTCTTTTGCTCCAGTTTTTATTCCTTTCTCACACAAAACTAAAAAGATTCTTTGGTGAAAGATTCCCCATTAAATCATAGTCGTAGCAGGATGAAGAACTATGGAAACCCTTGATCTTTTTAACTACCCAGCCTTTTTAACTATTTGTGATACTCTTATACTAGCCTTATAGTTTTTATCGTTTTGTAAAAAACTTTCTCAAAAGTAAAAATAATATTTTCAAGAAAATTGTCTGCGTACCACCCCAAAAACCGTTCCTTTCGTGACCGACGATAGGAATTTCATGTGTAAATCATCTCGAATTAGTTTTGACGTGGATCTGTTGAAGGCATCCATTTTTCTCGCCATTATTTTCTGCTTCCTAAGGAGACTAATACATAAGCGGTCAAAAACACCGCACCACTAGCAACTCTTTCAGTATTTCATTCAAATCGAATAAGCTCTAAATTGGTTTAGAGGTTTTTGGAAAAGGAATTGCTTCTTTGGTTTTCCAAGAATATTTAAAAAAGCAAAACTATAAATTGTGAATAGTTTTTTGCGACATTCAAAACAGTTTTGATTGGAAGCAAACAAATTCTACGCGGTCATGTAGACAATTGTCACGTCATCATTGACGCAACCCAATGGGAGGTTTCGGGGCTTAAGCCCCCGAAAAATTACTGTAGTACCAATACTCAGGGAAAAGTAGCAACGTAAAATTAAATAATATCGTGTTTATTATACGTTGTACCACTTTCACAAAATCATCTGTAAATTAACATCGAAAACCTTCAAATCAAATATGAAAACATTTTGATATTCAATTAGAAGTATAAAAAATTCAAAATTATGATAAGTCACTTTTGCCTTTATATAACTAAAGTGTATCCTATTCGAAAGTTAGTTGAAAATTACGTTGTTTATTTGAAGTTGTAAAAAGTGAAAATGAAGTAAAATACATTTGTCTTAAAGTCGACGACACTTCAATTTGAAGCTGCATACTTTCGTGTGTCAAAATAAGTGATTTTTTTGAATTGCGGAAGCTGGAAATAAATCCTGCTGGAAACTAAAAAGTTCGTTTGTGAAAATAAAATCAGTGAGTGCAAAGTAAGACGACAATAAAGAAGTTAATAATAACATTGGACAACGAGCTGAATTCATAGAGAAGTTGTTTGTATCGAGGAAGCAAGAGATAATTTAGTAATATTTTAAGGTACAAATCAGAGAACAACTTGAGTGCATTCAAAAGGCGTTTTGAATATCTCGTGAAAATACGAGCGACGAATGTGCCTTCTGCATTTAAATTAATGCGCAAATACATGTTCCAATCGTTGTGGTACGAATGCCGTAGAGTAGGAGCGATAACGAATATACGAGCCTGCGAAACATGAATGTCCGACAAAGGCAGACATTCGCCAAAAGCAACGAATATTCATGCTTTTATGTTTATTCGCAGCAAGGAAAAAAATGTTAACTGCAGTCTGTAGCAGCGATCATCAGCGCCTAACTCTCTCCACTAGAGCTTCAGCTTAAGCACGTGTTTCGAACTACGAGAACGAGATAGACCAAAATAAATAAAATTCATGAAAAAAACAGAAAAAGCGGGATATCTCGAAAACGGAGCGAGATAGGCCAAAAATAACAACTTTTTACATATTTTTAAGGTGGGTGGTATTATCGAGACCCGTAGATAGAGAGGTCGCACTATACCAAAATATTGCACCAACATTTTTTTAAAAACAGAAAAAGCGGGATATCTCGAAAACGGAGTGAGTTGGGCCAAAAATAACAAGTTTTTGTGTGTTTCTAAGGGGGATGGTATTATCGAGACGCGTAGATAGAGGGGTCACACAATACCAAAATATTGAAAAAAAAAAACAGAAAAAGCGGGATATCTCGAAAATGGAGCGAGATAGGCCAAAAATAACCACCTTATACGGCTTTCTAAGGGGGATGGAATTTTCGAGAAGCGTAGATAGATGGCGTCACACACATCAAAATATTGCACCAAAAATATTTAAAAACAAAATTAAAAAAAACGGGATAGACCAAAAATAACCATTTTTTACCTAGAGTTAAAAAAACTATGAAAAGCAGCAGCAAACACTCGAGCTTCCAACGAATCATTCGAATGTCAGCATTGTCTGGATGCTGCCTTTGTATCGATTCGCAGTCGTCACACACTGCGCTAAGTAGCAATCGTCGTTTACGAACTCGAGTGGTATGCATGCATTTTAATAACCTAAACCTGAAAGGTCAGGGTATATCAACTTTGTGCAAACGTTTGTAATGCATAGAACGAAGCGAGTCCAGTATAGAAAAGTATATATATTCTTGATCAGCGTCACCTCGTAAGTCGAGCTATCCATGTTCGTCCGTCCGTCCGTCCGTCTGTGTGTTGTCCGTATACACAGGATAAGAAGAAGGAGTTGAGATAATTAAATGAAACTTAGTACACATAATCATATGAACCCAAGGATCTGTGCTGTTGAATATTTTTGGAATCCATCCACGGACTCGCCTACCTCCCATACAACGAAAAAATTGAAAACTGCAGAACTCTGCTCATAATTATCCTACAACAATAAAATTTGGTATGTGTGTGTTTTGTATTAAGACAAAAATGTCTTCGAAAAATGGGTATCATCTGCCCACGGACACGCCCACCTCCCATACAACGCAAAAATTGAAAACGTAATAAATAAGCCTCTGTTTAACATACAGAGCTTAAATTAAGCACATATGTTTTTTATAACAAAACAAAGATGGTTTTGAAAAAATGGATATCATCCGCTAAGGGACACGCCCACCTCCCATACAACGCGAAAATTGAAAACTGCATAACTGAGCTCATAATTAGCCTACAACAATAAAATTTGATGTGTCTGTGTTTTATACAAACACAAAGATGTCTTCGAAGAATGGACGTCATCCGTTCACGGACACGCCCACCTCCCATACAATCCAAAAAGTTTAAAACTCAATAAATAAGGTTATGTTTGTCATAGAGAAATTAAATTTGGTATGTATGTATTTTATACCAAAACTAAGGTGTGTTCAAAAATTGGGAGTAATTCGTCCATGAACACGCCCAACTCCCATAGCGAAAGCATAATAAAGGCATTAACTGTGAGCTACAGGAATAAAACTTGGTATGTATAAATATTCCTTCAACATTTAAATGCATATAAACTATAGGCTTCATCCAACCAGGGACACGCCCATTTTCAATAATATGTTTTTTTTTTTGGAAAAGTAGGTTTAGGGTATTTCATAGTCGTCCTAGACCGACTTTTTTTTTTTTTTTTTTAATTTGTTTAATTTTCTTTCACATGTAAAAACAATGACCGTGGTCACCATACAAAAAATATTGTATTGAATATTGTAAATTTTTTTTATAATGTTAAAAAGAGAAAACAGTCCACATTTTAGATAATTTTAGTAGTGTTCCTCATAAAATTTTATTAAAATCTTTTGCCAGTTTGGCGTCAGAAATTTTGCTTATATACTCTTTACCGAAGCTCTTTAGAAGTCAAAGCTTCGCAAATCTTGCATAAAAGAACTTGTTTAAGCTTGTTAGATATTTTAAGATAAGTCTTTATAAGACTTCTGAACAACTTATTAACAGCTAACGAGTTAACTTCTGGTCGCAAGCTCTACAGAACCGCAATCGAAGATTTAACTATTGAACATTAAAATATCTTAACCTTATCGTAGTTCATGTGTGGCGCTAACATGGCAAAAATGGTACTGTTCAAAACGAAAAACTTAACATTTTCGACAACAAATAACAACAAATGCTTAAAACAGTTACATTTTCATGCGGTTTTCTGAAAAATTATCTTTATAACTTCATCAACTTCAAATTATATTCAATTTGTTATCATTGTCCTGTCATTAAACTAAATCATATGCATTATATGAGATGTGCAGCATTTATTTTTTCATAGCTGTACCTTCATGTTAAGTTCATCTAACAAGCTCAGCTGTCAATTTTAGCTGTTTAAGTCTGCATATTTTTGTGTTTGTTGACATTACTTTTTTATAAATAAATTTTTAAAATAATTGTTTTGCCTGTTTTTGTATGAAAATGTTTTATTTTTACTTTAACAACTTATATTGAAAGCTTGAACACGTACGTACAGTGCTGGTTATGAAAATGAGTACACGATGTGCTTGTTAAGCTTTTTATGACTTGAGAGTCAGTGAATTTTTATTGTTACTAAATAACTGCTGCAGTAAAGCAAAAGTAACGATTTTTTTTTTTATAATTGCTAATGGTGTGAAATAATAAACAACTTGTTTTTTTATATTTCATTGGAATCAAATTATTGAGTAGAGTTTGTTTCCGTTAAGATGAGCTTAGATTTGCTATAACTATATGCAGCCAGCCATTAGCATGAATTATAAATTAATTTATTATATTTACTTTGTTGATCATATTGCTTACAGCTATAAACTTTGCTGAATAGTCCCAAGCCATTAATTTATGCATTTTTGTTTTTTTTTTTAGCTGGAAGCGACTTTCGTATTTTATTTGCAAGTCTCGATTGTTCTTACTTTTCAAGTTTGTATTTCTAACGTGAGAGAGTAGCTCATAGCTGCGTAAACAACTTCAGCTTAAATACCACATCAACGTAAACAAGATGACTTGGTATCCAACTGTTGGAAACTCCGTTTAAAATATTTGTTTTCAGACTAACAGACTTATGTTTACAAAACAAATAAATAATATATGTAGGTTGAATAAAACGGAAAAAACTTTGTTTAAAAACGAAAACAACATGTTGTATTCAATTTCTTTAATTGGCACAAATTCCGCATTCTACACTCTGTTTCATCTTTATACTAACACTTAAAAATTCAACTTTTCGGCTTTTGTCAAAATAATTTTGAAAAGCTTTCTTTAAGATAAATGGAAAGAAACGGTCTTAAAGAACATAACACCTAATTTATATTGCCCGATAAGCTATGTTCACAAAACTAACTTAGAATAACGAAAGCAAATAAATAAAAAAATGGGACAAATTTATTATTTATCTTTCGAAAATTAATAAATAAATTCATAACACTCAAGTGATGGACTTCTTATCAAGACCTACGGTATAATAACTCCAAGGTAGTATTGACATTTTTGTGGGAAACGACCTTCTGTAAAAAAATATAACAAAAAAGAGAGCACTCACAATCCGTCATTGCATAAAATTAATTTTCACTGGTCACATTCAGCGTACTCAACAGTTGGCAACTGTTGAGTCAAAACTTGATGTACATAAATATGAAGATGCGCATTAAAATGTATTGTAAAACCGAAAATTTTTTATTTGTTGGTAAAATTTCCATTGGTATTTAATTCAAAGCTATTCAACTTGACAACTTTTCTGACACTTCAATACCGATAACAGCGCTCCCCTATGTGTCGCTGTCACTACAGTTGACACAGCTGAATGTGGCCAACGCATATAACAACGAACAGGTGTTTTTGACAAGAGTTTCCTTACTTGTAGCTGAGAAAATCATGGGAGACAAGGGGGCGATATTCACATGGCAACGTGTCTGACTGCCTCAACTTGGCGAGGCCAGCATTATCCATGTCGAAATCGTCTCAAGTCGACTCAAAACCTCCGCGTGGTGTCTCCTGGAAACGTCAAAAACTATCGCCCGATAAACTTTGGCGGCTAATTTGAGCGGCGGGCTTCCCCTTTGGCCATCAAGCAAAGGTTGTGCGTTGGGTTTGAAGCCCACCACATAAAAAAAGATTTCAATGAAACGAAAAAGAATAAATGAAAGAATGATCCCCAAATCTGATGACGACTACCGCAAACGAAAAACTGATAATGATTTACGGATATGCACCTGGAATGTCCGGACCCTAAATTGGGATGGTGCCGCTATCCAACTGATTGATATCTTGGAAAGATATAATTCTGATATCACTGCAATCCAAGAAATGCGATGGAAGGGACAGGGTTGCTTACGGCAAGCATCCTGTGATATCTACTACAGCGGCCATGTGGAGAAGCACGAGTTTGGATGCGGATTTGTAGTTGGCAAGAGAATACGGCATCATGTCCTGCGATTCACTCCTGTGAACGAACGGCTTGCCATAATTCGCTTCAAGGCTAAATTTTTTAACATAAGCCTAATATGTGCGCACGCTCCGACAGAAGAAAAAGATGACGAGACCAAAGAAAGTTTTTACGAGTGCCTTGAAGATGCATACGAGCGCTGCCCCCGTCATGACATAAAAATCGTGCTTGGTGACTTCAACGCCAAGGTGGGTAAGGAAAACATATTTGGTCCAACAGTCGGAAAGTTCAGCCTCCACGACAACACATCCGATAACGGAATGAGGTTGATTGACTTCGCCGCAGCACGGAACATGGTCGTTAGTAGCACTAGATTCAAGCATCTCAATATTCATAAGGCCACCTGGTTGTTTCCTGATCAAAAAACATGCAACCAAATTGATCACATTTTGATTGACGGAAGGCACTTTTCTAGTGTACTAGATGTACGCACGATTCGTGGTGCTAACATAGACTCGGATCATTATCTTGTCGCAGCCAAGATCCGCACACGTCTGTGCGCAGCTAAGAATGCTCGCAATCCTACACTTAGAAAGCTAGACGTCGACAAGCTGCAGTCAAAACGGACGGCCGAAGCCTTCCCTACTCGACTCTCACTCCTGCTTCAAGAAAGCACTCCTCCGATCGACGATATATGCGGACAGTGGACGCACATATCCCACTCTATGCGTACGGCTGCCGAAGAGGTGATAGGCTACCATCGCCCTCGCCGAAACCAGTGGCACGACCAGGAGTGTCGCGACGCCACTGCAGAGAAGGACACCGCCTACAAAGCCACCCTGCAGTCGGTTGTAACGCGTGCTGTTCTGGAGCGATACCGAGAGAAGAGGAGGGAAGAGAGACGCATTTTCAGGCGAAAAAAACGAGAGGCGGAAATGCGTGAGTGCGAGAAAATTGAAATGCATGGCGACAGGAATGAGACTCGAAAATTTTTCGAAAAAATAAGACGCCTGGCCGATGGTTTTAAGACCGGAGCCTCTTCCTGCAAGGACGAGAATGGGAATCTAGTGACAGATATCCAGAGTACACTGATGTTATGGAGGGAGCACTTCTCTAGACTTTTAAATGGCGACGCTGACAACAATCCCGCCAGTGGAGATGATATCCCGGAAACCCCAATTATGGACGACAGCGTTGAAGTTCCGCTGCCCGATTATAACGAGGTCTTAACAGCTATAGCTCGGCTTAAAAACAACAAAGCAGCAGGAGCCGATGGCCTACCGGCTGAGCTTTTTAAGACCGGTGGCGAAGCTCTGTTTAAATGCATTCATAGACTTCTATGCAGAATATGGTCGGAAGAATGCATTCTAGATGATTGGAGCCTCAGTGTGCTCTGCCTAATCCACAAAAAAGGCGATCCCACCATTTGCGCCAACTACCGTGGGATTAGCCTTCTTAATATCGCATATAAGGTCCTGTCGAGCGTATTGTGTGAAAGACTAAAGCCCATCGTCAACCAACTGATTAGACCTTATCAGTGTGGCTTTAGACCTGGAAAGTCCACCATTGACCAGATCTTCACGCTCCGACAAATCATGGAAAAGACCCTCGAAAAACAAATCGACACACACCATCTTTTTGTCGATTTCAAAGCCGCCTTCGACAGTCAAATAAGGAGTCACCTATGCTCCATCATGTCTGAATTTGGTATTCCTGCGTAGCTAATACGTCTTTGCAGGATGACACTGAACAACACCAGCAGTGCAGTGAAAATCGGGAAGGACCTCTCCCTTCCGCTCGATACCAAGCGAGGTTTCAGACAAGGTGATTCCTTATCGTGCGACTTCTTTAATATAGTAATGGAGAAGATCATCCAAGCTGCTGACCTGAGACGCAGCGGCACAATTTTCTATAAGAGTGTTATGCTGATGATATTGACATCATTGGCCACAATAGGCGTGAAGTCAGTGCAGCATTCTCCAGGCTAGAAAAAGAGTCGAGTCGAATGGGTCTTGCAGTGAACGCAGATAAAACGAAGTATCTGTGTCAACAAACAAACAGTCCCAGCGTCTTGGAAACCACGTCACTGTTGACAACACCTCCTTTGAGGTAGTGAAGGACTTTGTTTACCTGGGATCCAGCATTAACTCCTCCAACGATATCAGTATTGAGATTAAACGAAGGATAACTCTTGCCAACAGGTGTTACTTTGGGCTCAGTAGGCAATTGAGAAGCAGAGCTCTTTCTCGACGAACAAAACTGACGCTCTATAAGTCAATAATCATGCCCGTCCTACTATACGCATCACAAACCTGGACGTTGAGCAGCTCTGATGAAAGGACTTTGGGATCGTTCGAGAGAAAAATCCTTCGCAAGATCTATGGTCCAATCTGCGTCAATGGCGAGTACCGAATAAGATGGAACCATGAGCTGTATGAGCTATATGCCGACATCGATATAGTCAAGCGTATTAAAATTGAGCGGCTTCGCTGGCTAGGTCATGTCGAGAGAATGAACGACGAAGCTCCAGCGAAAAAGATATTGGATTCGGTACCCAGCGGTGGCCAACGTAGACGAGGAAGACCGCATCTCCGTTGGAAAGACCAGGCATTTAATAACCTGACAACGCTTGGAGTTTCCAACTGGCGCCAGCAAGCGCACGACAAAAGAGGCTGGCGAAAATTCTTAGACCAGGCCAAAACCGACCAACGGTTGTGTTGCGGAGTGTGATTAATAAAATGAAATTTTTGAATTCAAGTGATGCTCTGCATTAGCGTTGCGTGATCCTCGCTGTGATTTATTAAATTATGCCATTAATATCTTGGAATAAATGTAGAAATTAAATGCGTATTAAAGAATTTTCGCAGCAGGATTAACTGGTAATTAACTGAAATAAACATATTTTAGCGTTTTAATTGACCATTAATGGTCGTCGTTATTGGCATATTTTTATAAACATTAAGAGATAACTCAAAGGATGTGAAAAAAATGCACTTAAAACAATATTAAACGCGCACATTTAATGCGAGTGAATGACCTGAAAAACATATAAAAAACACATTTTACCAACATTAAAATAACAACATAAACAACAACAACAACAGTCAAATCCTAGAATGAAAACCGAAAAATATTTGAACATTAAAACCATACGTACGCTGTTGGCTGGCGGCATATGGAAATGATTTACTCAGCAGGAAAACAGAAATAACTGCATAATGATGAGTTCCTGCGGATGAGTGCAAATGTCAACTAGTGCATTGAGTTCATTGTGAGTAAGCTAAAAACAAAAAGAAGCAGTGGTCACAGTTGGCAGAGGCGTAGAACATAGATTTTTAACGACTTTTATGTAAATGGTGTATGTTTAGCCCTCTTAGCACCCGCATTAGCTGCGCCTCTGACATTCAAACATGTTTGCCAAACAGGTCACGTGGTTGCACTATAGCGTTTGGGTTCATTTTACATTTCATTCATTTGATTGCAGGTTTTGATGAGCTTTATATACACGCGGCTCTTGTTATTAAGCATAAATAATTTGAACATCAACCAACACGCACACCAAAACACATGCACTACTACAGATAAATTTAGATGTAAACATACACTGTTGTGTTGTGCTGTGTTGTGTTGTTTGAGGTTTTGTGGGTGTCGTTGTTGTTTTTTCACAACTAAGTAAATAATTTATGCAAATTATTTTTAATGCCGAATGGCGGTCGTTTTTAATATAAAATATTTTGTTATTTGTTTTTTCATTTTGTTAAAGTTTTATACTGACATTTACATAAAAGCTAGCAATTTGTTGGATATTTGTTAATATTGCTAACCGCAGCTTAGCTGAGGCTAAATTTGGTTTTGTTTTTGGCTCTGGGGAGCTACAAAAAGCTGCCAAAAGCTGAGCCAAATTTGTTGATTAAAAATTCAAGTGCCGCTTAGACACAACTTTAAAGAATTTACAGCAAAAGTTTGTTAGTTAAAACTTTAATATTTTTATAAATTGAAAGAGTTTTGAAATTTTTCTATTAAACTGAAAGTTAATTACTTTTTCGCCATAGTTGTTGACAAGTTAAGCCATAAAAATGTCATAATCACTAAAGTTTGCCATAAAACTGTCGATAAAATAGCATAAAATGTTTTAACCATCTGGCAGCACTAGCATAATTTATTAACTTAACAAACGTGCCAATTACCAGCTCAAATGTAATAAAATCCATTAATTTGTATGTGGCTGTCATCCATCATTTATCATTATTTAACCTTATATCCTGCCAGTTTATATACTTCATCTCTCACTCCCACGCAGCACCCATTAAAAGCAACGTCGTACATGCGACGACATCTTCTCACGTGATGCCAATTAGTAGATTGTGCGAAAAATTAATCGAATGCCTGCGGCTCGAGGCTCGAGCATTATATGGCATTACGCTATGTCATGCCATTGACGTTCGACATATGTATGTAAGTACATGTCTGGTACATTGAACAGCCAGCCACATATGTACACATGACAATATATTTATTTCTCTGTGTGTGAAAATAATTTGAACAATTTTGCTTGTGTTGGCGGCATTTTCCGCCATTATTTCAGTCAAGGTCACTTATGAGGTTTTGTTGTTAAACAATGGCTTTTTCTTTTCTTAAATTTCATTTAACGTCTGCGTTTGCGTTTTCTTTCTTTCTTTATTTTCGTCAATAAACGACCTAATTGACACATTTTTCTTGTTTCGTAACAATCAATAATTTTTGTTATACAATCTCATTGATTATCTTTAACAAAAGATTGTAAGCTATTATTTGTTGCTCTACATGATGACCTAATGACATCAATCAATGTCATTTTATGTCATTCTTTATGGAAACTACCATTATTTCTATTACAAAGAATAAAATAAAAATAACAGATGAACATGTATTTGAGAAATGTTGTCATCTATACAAATGAAGATTAGCAACTGTCATATTATGTTGATTAAGCAAAGCACACCACATTGACAATTGTGAATATACAATGGCAAATATACAGTATGATAACCAGTCAATGTCATTTATTGCCATTCTGAAAAAAATAAGTGTAGGTAATAGTTGCTATAGTAAGCAATAAGTAGTGAGTAATGTTTTTAAACATTTATACTGAAAATTGACAGACCTATTCTGAGGAACGAACAAAACTCACCACTTTTACAATAGTTATTTTATTGAACAATATGTATTAAATTATTTCATTTGTGATCATTTTATTGATATTGATTCATCGTGTTAAAAATGATTGTAAAGCAAATATGAGAGAAATTTTAGCAAAAACCCGTTATATTTTACAATTTTACTACGATAAAGGAAATGGCATGTGACAGGCAAGTGAAAAGTTTTGTGAGGTTTATCGTGAAGGTATGTATCCCAATCAATTGCCAGGAAATGGTTCGCTTGGTTGCATTCTGGTAATTTTGGAGTTAAAGATGCTTTTCGCTCTGCTCAACCCATTACCGAAAAAGTCGATGAAATAATCGATAAGGTTCAAGAAAATCGGCATGTGAGCAGCCACGACCAAGGAACTCAAAATCGACTAAAAACCATTTATAAACCATTTGAAGAAAGTTGGTTTTAAAAAGAAGCTTAATGTTTGGGTGCCCAATGAACTTAGTGCAAACAAGTAAGGAAACTCTTAAGTCGGTCCAGCCCGACAATGGAATACTCTAAACCTCCTTTTATATAAAAAAATATATTGATATACTTAAACAAACATAAATAACTTTTATGTTTTCAAAATCTATGGATTCCCTGACAGTTTTTAACCCATTTTGTGTGCGCTCCTTAGTTTTGATATCCTCTCATACCAAGTTTAATCCCTGTAGGTCATATATAAACCTTTTTATGGTATTTTCAATATTGTGAGTTGTATGAGAGGTGGGCATTTTCGTAGACGGGTGGCGCCCATTTGTGTGCTCATTTCAGTTTTGATATAAAATCCTCCCATACCAGGTTTAATCTCTGTAGGTCATATAAAAACCTCTTTATGGTATTTTCAATATTGCGAGTTGTATGGGAGGTGGGCATGTTCTTGGGCGGTTGGCGCCCATTTTGTGTGCACACTTTAGTTTTGACATAAAATCTTCTCATACCAAGTTTAACACTTGAAGGTCATATATAAACCTTTTTATGGTATTTTCAATATTGTGGGTTGTATGGGAGGTGGGCGTGTTTGTTGTCAGATCAAGCCTATTTTTTGTACATGTCTTATTTTTTGTACAAAAAGCACTCGTATTAAATTTAATTTCAGTAGCTTTAATAAGACCCTGACCTTTCAGCTTTAGGGTATACAAATGTTATGAACCAAATTTCTGTTAGCGATTTGCTACTGATACGAAACGAAATCGAGCCATTTTTGAAACGTATTATAACAGGTGATGAAAAGTGAATCACATACGATAATATTGTTCGAAAACGGACTTGCTCGAAAAAAAGTGAAGCTCCAAGAACGGTGTCAAAGCCGGGAATGACGACAAGGAAGATGATGTTGTGCGTTTGGTGGGACAATAAGAGTATCGTCCATTATGAGCTTCTACCGCTTGGCCAAACGATTGATTTGCATCTCTACTGCGAATCCACATTAATGCGATTGAAGCAAGAAATTGAAAAAAGAGGCCGAAATTTATCTTAAATAAAGGTGTTGTGTTTCACACATCTAATTCATGTTGTGTTTCACACATGAAATATCTTTGTTGACCCGGCAAAAACAACGAGAAAAGTCTGGGCAGCTTTGATTCATCCACCGTATAGTCCTAACAGTGCACAGTCAAATTATCATTTGTTCCGATCTCTTCAACACTCTCTTGCTGGGAAGAAATGAACTTCAAAAGTTGACTGCGAAAACCTCCTGCGTCAGTTTTTCAACGACAAGAACCCGGAATTCTACAATGAAGGTATCATGGTTTTATCCCAAAAATGACAGAAGGTAGTTGAAAGGAATCCAAATATTGTATTAATAAAATCTTTTTTGTTTAAAAATAAAATGCAGTTTATTATTACTAAAAAAACGCCGAATATTTTTTCCCCAACCCAATAATAGGCATATTAACTTACTTACTTAAACTCCCTGTCTGCTCTAGACTATACAACTGAAGGGTCTCTACAAAACTGTTAAAAAGGAATTTGCGTGGGGTTTGGGAGCCCACCACATTATTTCTGCCTAATGAAAACTAACCCACCGCAGATGAAAAACAACGATGATTTTCGGATATGCACCTGGAATGTCCAGACCCTTTATAGGGAAGGTACTCCTGTCCAATTGGCGGAAGCCCTAGAAAAAATACAGGCCGACATCAGGAGATGATGGAGAGCAGACTGCTATATCTTCTTCAGCTGCAAGGCGGAGAAGCGCCACTTTGTATGCGGAATCGTCGTAAGCCGGAAACTATGTCATCGCGTTTCCCGGTTCATACCTGAGAACGAAAGGCTGCGACAAACCGCATCAAGGCAAAATTCTTCCACACAAGCCTAATTTGCGCATGCCCGTATGCCCGCGCATGCCCCGACGGAGAAAAATAAAGTTGATGACAAGGATGCCTTTTACGCAGGCCCAGAGGATGTGTATGTTGACTGCCCAGCTCATGACGTGAAAATGTTCCTCGGCGATTTCAACACGAATGTCAGAAAATAAGGCATTTTTGGCACCACTGTCGATCGGTTCAGTCTCCACGAGACAACTTCGAGCAACGGTCTAAGACTAATCGATCGCGCCACGGTCCAAAACATGGTAGTTAGTAGCACCAGATTCCAATACCTCAATATCAACAAGGTCATCCGGCTGTCCCCAGATCGATGGAAAGCACGCTTCAAGTGTACTGGATGTGCGTACATTTTGGGGCGTCAATATTGACTCCGACCATTATCTTGTTGCTGCCAAGATCCTCATGCGATTGTGGAATGTGAAGAATATACGCACAGGTATGCAACGAAATCTAGATGTCGATAAGCTGCAATCACAACGGACCGTCGAGGCCTACTCCGCTCAGCTCTCGATTAAGCTCAATGAACCTTACTCTGAAATTGGATGACGCTGGCGGACTTTGGGCGCATTTATCCCACTCCATGCGCACTGCTGCTGAGGAAGTCATTGGTTTTTGGCGCACACAACCCCATAACCAATGGTGTGACCAGGAGTGTCGCGACGTGACAGCAGCAAAATATGCCGCAAATAAAAAGATGCATTTAAAAAGACGCTGCAGTCATATAAAAAGGCACTGCAACGTCATGCGCGAAAACTATCGTGAAAAGAGGAAGGAAGTGAGATGCCTTTTCAGACGTAAAAATAGAGAGGGAAAAAGCGTGAGAGTGAAAAAATTAATGCTCGAAAATTCTAGCAACAGGTTAAGCGTCTAAGCCAAGGTTTCAAGCCCGGAGCATCCACTTGTAGAGATGAGAATGGTGATATGATAACAGATACGCAGTGAGCATTGAGATTATGGAGACAGCATTTTTCCAATCTGCTTGCAGGCGACTATTTCAACAATTCCGCCCTTGGAGAATGCGGTGCTGCACCGCCAATCGACGATGATGGAGTGAAAATTTCACCACCTAGCCATGACAAGTTAAAGTTGCCATCCAGTGACTTAAAAAACAACAAAGCAGCACGTGCTGATGGTGAATTGATAATGTCAATGCATCAACTCATCAATAAAATATGGCTAGGAGAAAGCATGCTCGACGATTTGAATCCCAGTGTGATTTGTCTTATTTTAAAGAAAGGAGACCCAACAATCTGCGCAAACTTCCGAAGTTTCAGTCTCATTTTCAACGCATACAAGGTTCTTTCGACCGTATTGTGTGAAAGACAGAAACCACATACCAAAACATTGTTTGGACCTTATCACTGTGGCATTCATCCTAGCAAGTTCGCTATAGATCAGATTCTTACACTTCGCCAAATCCTGGATGAAACCCACGAAAATCAAATCGATACCCACCATCTCTACCTGTAAAGTTGATAAGACTCTGGAGCAATACATGCAGCTAAGTCAAGGTACGAAATTATCTCTCAGATCTCAGATAAGGTCTCAGATAAGGTGACCCGCTGTCATGCGATCTCTTATGAAAGGCAGGTGTATATTGCAATGGAACCATATTCTACAAAGGTGTCCAGCTCCTTGCGTATGTTGATGATATCGATATTATCGCCCGAACCAAGCGATATGTAACTGCTACTTTCGCCGCTATCGAAAAGGAATCAGCCAGAGTGAGTTTGACGGTGAACGAGGGCAAAACAAAGTATATGAGAAGCGCGGCATCTAGGCTTCCATGTTACTGCAGGCAAATATAAATTTGAAGTTGTCAAGGAGTTAACATACCGGGGCACCACAGTAAACAGCAGTATCAATGTCAGCCTGGAGATAAAGCGAAGAATAACAATTGCTTAAAGGTGCTACTACAGGCTTAGTAAGCAATTAGGTTCCAGAGCTCTCTCTTGATCGACAAAACTTACATTCTACAAGATGCTCATCATATGTGTGCTTCTCTATGGCGCTGAGGTATGGGTGGTATCGCTAATAGATGCAGCTGCTATTGGGGTGTTCGCAAAATTGTTAGTCCTGTTAGAGTTAGCAACGACCACCGAATTTGAATGAACCACGAACTGTACGAGCTCTACGACGACATTGAATTAGTTCAGCGTATAACAAATCAGGCAATTCGTTCGGTGGGTCATGTTTTTTGTAAGGGTGAAGTAGCTCCAACAAAAAAGGTGTTTGAGGCGAAAGCCGTGGTTCGACGACGAAGAGGAAGACCATGCCTCCGATGGATTGACTAGGCCGAGGAAGTCCTAACCGCTGTTGGGCAAAGAGATTGGAGACGGCGCGCGCTAAGCAAAGGAGCTTGGCGAGAGCTGATCAATTCGGCCGTAACCCCACCACTGGTTGTCATGGCCACTTAAGTAAGTAAGAAAATTAGTTCAGACCATAACGATATTCTTGCTAATAATCTTTTTTCGTTTCTTTTGCTGATCATCAGAAGGGTTGGAGTCATGTCAAGAAAGCCGTTACCTAATTTTTCACCTCCTCACTTTACCAGCACTATATATTTATTTTTTCAAAAAAATTAAAACAATTTTTTTTATTAAAACATCAATAAATATTTAATGAAGACATGGCTAGTAAAAGCTTTTTTAGAATGTGTTCTATCGAATTTTAAAAAACACCCAGTATTTGTACTCCTAGATTAGAATACAGCCTTTAGTTTAAGATGACAATTCTTCTGAAAAGCTTGGGTTGCAGATGATTGTATAAAATCTGTTGAATATTCCCATTTACTTATGGTGTCAATACTGAGGAGAAGTTTGTCGTGAATGGCCTGACCAAGTTGTTCTTTGTAAGAGTTCCAGTCAGTGTCTTAGTCCTACGATAAGAGCCATTTGGGGGATGTGCTAGCTTTATATAAAATCTTATATACATATAATTTGTGACATATAAGAAAGTCTTAAATGTGCTTACCACTCTGATATGTTTTAGTGCTCCCCCACATTGTGTGATAAGCGTTGTCATCATAGCTCAATCTCTTTCTTATGTCTCTTCTTAAGTTCATCAGCATGCCGGGATACAAACAATATTGTCTCCTGCAAAGAAGGCTGAGGCTTCAATTATGTTCCTGGAATTAGTTAGCGTGATCAGGTTTTGTTTGCTGAACTCTGTCAAGAGAAAAAGAAAAATGTTATGGTTTTGTACTGTTATAAAGGATGCTCAAATACTAGGTGTGGTACTTTGAAATCGATTAATATCTGCATTATCGATTCTTGTTTGCCATATTTTGTGTCATTGTCATTGTGAGAGTTTAGGATTCTAATTATGGATCACGCTACACGAAACAACAACGCATTGAAATCGTCGAATTTTGGATATTAAATTACAAGTCGATGCTGCAAACGCTAATAGCGATTCATCAAAATGGGTTCGCAATCACCACATAAGTGTACGCAACATTGTGAATACATTTTATCAAACTGGGTCCGTACTTGATGTTCCGAAGCCAACCAGAGTGTAGACATCACATAGTGCTGAGAATATTGCTACCGTAAGCAATTCAGACGAAAACACCAAAAATGTCAATTCTGAGCAGTACCACACTATGTTGGAGGGCTGTTTTTTACCGGAGGTTGAAGCTCAGGATATGGACGATATGTGGTATCAAGAGGACGGCGCTTCATCCCACACACAACTCGCCTCAATTTGGAATTTTTGAGTAGCAAATTTCCAAACCATGTAACTTCTCGTCGCAGTGATGTGAATTGGCCGCCCAGATTATGAAATTTGACGTCGTTAGCCTTTTTACATGAATGATAAAACCGATGTGTATGATCCGAAGACGATTCCAGACTTGAATATCAATATCATATTGGTTATTCGTGCCATTCCGAAGACCATACTGCAAAATTTCTAAGAAAATATGACCATAAGAATGAATTATCTATGAAATAGTCGCGGTGAACATATCCGCGAAATCATTGTTCACACATAATACTACTGTGTGACTTTTCCTATTGAATCCTAATGAATAAATAAAATATTTGGAAAAAAATCAAAGTACCATACGTCGTAATGGAACACCCTTTATAATGCAGATTCTGGGTCTAGAGAACCCATAGCATAAAATCCTACCTGCATGGCTTATGACCAGGTCGAGGATGTTGTCATTTGTTCCAGTCCAAGGTTCCTGGACAAATGCTATTTCAGCTCCTTTTCGGCTGCTTCAACATTATGTTTGCCTTTAGAATATTTTATTAAGATTCTAAGAATATCTATATAATTAATAGGCTAAGGTTTTTTTGTGACTTCAACTCTTCCAAGACCAATGGACCAATTTTATTGATTCAGATGTCATTAAATCAGGTTTAGGCTGTATATGTGCAAACCACTTTTAAGAAGTGTGATTTCGCTTCAGGGGGTTCCCAACATTTTAAAACAGAAATAAAATTTTTGTACAAAAATCCGCTATTAAATCAATTTGAAATTCAGTTTGAGAAGAGCTTATGAATTGATTGAATTTGAATTTTTTTCAAAACTAAAAATTGTTCACCAAAATTATCTTTTATGCATTCCTCAAATGTCAATTGTCCGAAAAATGCAGTTCCAAAATCAAAAATTCCACTTTCCGAGCAAACAACTCAGTCAAATTTTAACGGTTTTCAATTTTTTTTTTTACTAAATGTTTGTTTAATTTTCTTTGAAATGTGTTGGCAATTACGGTAATAATCTTGCCAAATATATTTTTAATGAATTTTCTTAAAATTGACTTTAGTTGTTTAACGTGTATTTTTATCAAACGCCAAGGCAGAGAAAAAAACTCTCTGAAATTTAAAGTTATATATTTGGAAGCAAATATCTCTGCCACTTTTTAAAAAATTTCTTTTATTTCTTTTTTGAATTTAATTGCAATTAATTGACTTTAAAATAATAACAAAGTTTTTACCGTTACTTTATTATTTGTCTTTTAATCCTTGCCTTTAAAAAGAGTCCAATAAAATGAATGTTTTCTCAAAAAATGTATTAAAAATTGTTTTTGTTGGAAAAATAACAAAATTTAAAATTTGCATTTTTGATTTTCTTTCATTGCATATATTTTATTTAAGATGAATTTGTTTTTGTTTGACAGAAAAATTAATAAATACTATGTGTCATCGAAAAAACAAGGCAACCTCCATGGGTTTTTGCTCGAATTTTTTTTTTTTTTAAATGTTGTTCTTATATTTTTTAACAACAACAATTTATTAAAAACAATATATTTGAAGAAAATTTCATTATAGCTACAATCAATTAAAAGTTATAGAAACGAATCTGGATAAATCATCCTGCCTATCTATCTATATAATTAATAGGCTAAGGTTTTTTTGTGACTTCAACTCCTCCCAGACAAATGGACCGATTTTATCGATTCAGATGTCATTAAATCAGGTTTAGGCTGTATATGTGCAAACCACTTTTAAGAAGTGTGATTTCGCTTCAGGGGGTTCCCAACATTTTAAAACAGAAATAAAATTTTTGTACAAAAATCCGCTATTTAATCAATTTGAAATTCAGTTTGAGAAGAGCTTATGAATTGATCGAATTTGAATTTTTTTCAAAACTAAAAATTTTTCACCAAAATTATCTTTTATGCATTCCTCAAATGTCAATTGTCCGAAAAATGCAGTTGCAAAATTATAAGTTCCACTTTACGAGCAAACAACTCAGTCAAATTTTAACGGTTTTCAAAAAAAATTTTTTTTTGTTTTTGTTTGTCTGCTTTTAGTTAAGCAGCGATGTTTTGAATAGTAATAATGTTGATCTCAGTAGTTATATTAGTGTAAGTCCGTCTTCGCATTTTGACAGTTAAATTTAAAAATTTAGTGTCAGATCATATGTTTTAAGTCAAAGCATTCAGATAATGATCTTTTATATTATTATTGAGACTGAATATATCGTTTTTGAGGAAAAAAAGCTTCTTGAATAAAATATCATATATTAGTTTTTATTGAATTGCTCGAATTCGGGCAACAGGTTTACTAGTTTTGGTTAAAATATCATTGTTTTAGCCTGCTGACCAGATTCTTGGTTTCAATTGTGATCTGTTTTTGTTGTAGTTCAATTCCAGATAAGAATTGAAGCCTGTTTAGAACAAGTCTGAACTATTTTTCAATTTTAGCCCTGAAATCACAATTGAAACATGGAAATGGATAGTTATTTCATTCTGAGACGCCTGAGTAAAATTTTTGTAGGGTAGTTTCATTCATGATGGAATCATTGAGTTGCCTCAATGGGCATCAGGTTTACTAGTCCTCGTAATTATGTTAGAGAAACGAAAGTAAAATATAACATAGAAGATCTCCAGAAAGCTTTTGAGGATGTTAAAACTAAAAAATTAACATTAGAGTTATATTCGGTACAAGCATTTTTTTAATCCAGAAGGCTTGAGACTCTTAATCTTGATTAAAAAAATTTTAATTGTTGATTAATGATAATAAATTGTATAGTTAAAAGGCTTAAGAAGCAATAAAGGACGTTCTTGCACATTATTTTGTATGTCTTCATTCAGTTTTAATCGATACATTATTATATATTTTACTCATGCTTGTTTATATATTTAAATAGAAAAGTCTAATAAAAGAAAATGTAAAATTATGATAGCAAAATAGAAACAAAAAAAAAAAAAGGAGCAACACTTACCCACATAAATCACGTACTCATATTTTGTTTGCCTTCATAAACCGGCGCTTCTTAGGGTTTTCCATGAACCTGCTACTATGTGGCGGCGGCTCCCTAGCCTTTTGCTGCCAACAATAATAACAACAAACAAACATCATCTCGACATGATTTATTACATTTTCAGCTAAATAACAACAACTCGACGCAATGGGCAAAACCCAGCAACATCAAAGCAGCAAAAGTAACAGCCAACCAAAACAACAATTCAGTCAACAACATCTGTGAACCATAAACAAAGCAACAACATGTGCTGAATATCAAGTGCAGCAACAGCTCGATAGTTTACATACATACACAGGAGAAGACAGCGAAAGACGACAGTAGCATAAAAAAAAAAATAAAATTCACCAATATTTCCAACAACAACAACAATATTAAGCCCATCAGCAACAGCCACAACGCGTATCAAAAACAGGAATTTAATTGAAATTTTGCACAGGAAGCTACATCGAACATACAACAACAACAACAACAACAACAGCAGCAGCAACAAGAACTCGTTGGCATAGGATTTACAGGATTCAACACTTGCCGCCTTCGCTCTTTGGTCTTATGTCGCGCATACGACACTCAAACTCTAGAGCTGCATATAGCAACCATGAATTGATTGCATCGTTGCTCTGATGCAGCCAGATTTGCGTGTAACTTCTGGCAATTGTCGGCGTTGAATTGAATGCCTTTTTGAATATTCCTTCCGTGCTAACTTTATGGTAACTAACATCTGTCATAAGTAGGTCAGCAAAAATTTGGAATATATCAATTTAAGCAAAACAAGCTAATGGCTGTTTATGAACATCTACGAGCATCGTTTATGACGAAAAAAAAATTTTGCTCTAATGTGCTTTCAATAAAAAAAATTGTATCCTGTTGTTCTCAATTTTATTTGATGCAAATTTCTGTGGTCATTAATTTTGCAACTTGACAGTATCTATTAACAAAAACTTTTTAACAAAAAAAAAAACCTACTTCAAAATCACTACAAAGTAAAAAATAATTTTAAATTACTTTTCCTATTAATCGTGGTAAGATCTGATAATTTATTTATATACATTATTATATTGGAAATCTTATTATTTTAACTTTTTCTAATTTGTTTTATTATTATCATAAATATATTATTTTTTTTTATGATAATAAAAGCTTCGAAGTCGGCGCTAATAAAATCAGTTTCTTTGAGAAGCTGCAACACACACTCAAACAGTAGATTGATAATGTTTATGTATGCAAAGCTTTTAAAATTACTTTTAAACTTAAATTAATAAAAAAAGTTGAAATTAGGGCAGGGATGGTAAAAATATCCTGATTTAATGACAAACATTAGCGCCGACTACAAAGCTTTTATTATCATAAAAAAAATAATATATTTATGATAATAATAAAACAAATTAGAAAAAGTTAAAATAATAAGATTTCCAATATAATAATGTATATAAATAAATTATCAGATCTTACCACGATTAATAGGAAAAGTAATTTAAAATTATTTTTTACTTTGTAGTGATTTTGAAGTAGGTTTTTTTTTTTGTTAAAAAGTTTTTATTTCTTTCTTTTTAGAGAATATGATAAATTTAAGGAAAAGTTTGTAAATACAATTATTTAAGCTCATAATTTAAAAAATGTGTTTTTCTGTCGTTTCTTATCCTTTTCTCTTTTGAATTTTTTAATACATATGCAAGAATTATTAAGGAAAATTTAAAATATTTCACTATTTCATGGTTTGTTGGTTATTTTCAATTTCTGCCTCTTTACAATTTTTATTAAAGTGTCACGCCCTATTTTGAATCCCGCCTATGTAATTTATTGATCATACTTTAAAATAATTCAACCTTGACCTGCACCAAATTTCAGTTCCCTAGCATCAGTATTAACCGATATACAGTATTTCCTTAAAGTGCCTCACGCTATTTATAATCTCTCCCCCTTTTTAATTATTCTACCTACCCACCTACCAAATATTAGTACCTAAGTTTCAATATTTACTGAAATGCAGTGTTTTTCTATTGTGACACGCCCCTTTGTTGAATCTAATCTACTTTCTTGATTATGTTTAATTAAAACTCTACCTTTTCTCGTATTGATTTCAATACCCTAGTGTCAATATTAACTGAGATCATATTGTAATAATTGTGCTTACCTCAGTACTAAATATCAGTATTCAAGTGTCAGTATTATTCGAGATACAATATGTTTCAAATATTTCCACACCCCTTTATCATACAACGCCCACTTATTGAAATTAATTTTTTATACTTGTGCCTACCTCTGTAGTAAACTTTAGTACTCTAGTGTCAATATTATTCGAGATACAGAGTTTTTATAATATTGCCACACCTCTTTGTCGAATAACGCTCACTTAATTGACCGTAATTTTTGATAATTGTACCTACCCTTGCATGTTTGCTGTAAATGTCATGCCCTAGTGTCAATATTTACTGAGAAACAGTGATTTTCTTATAGTGACACGCCCCTTTATCGAATACCGCCCACATTATTGGCAGTAAGTTTTTATACTTGTGAATACCTCTGTACTAAATTTTAGTATTCTAGTGCCAATAGTATTCGAGATACAGTGTTTTTTCAATATTGCCACACCCCTTATGGAATAACGCCCATTTTTTTTTTACAAAAATTTGTACTTATTGTGCCTACCGCTGTAGTAAATTTCTGTACCCTAGGGTCAATATTATTCGAGATACAGTAATTGTCTTATATTGCCACACCTCTTTGCCGAATAACGCCCACTTTCTTGATAGTTATTTTCAACAATTCTGCCTACCTCTGTGCTAAATTTCAGTACTGTAGTGTTAATTTTATACGAGATACAGAGTTTTTCCAATATTGCCACACCCTTTTTTAGAACAACGCCCACTTAAGTGTTTGTAGTTTTTCATATTTGTGCCTGCCCTTTTAACTTTACAGTGCATTTTATTTCTGTAGTGGAAATATTGACTGAGATAAAGTGTTTTTCTTATTGAGACACGCCCCTTTGTCGAATACCGCCCCCTTTTATAGTCGGGCACCTCCGCGTTGATGGTCTCTATATGTTGACAAAAAATTACGGTAATCGGGCAAGTACTTTAGGAGTAATCGATGTACATACATTCACAAAAACAAAAAAAAAAAAAAAAAAAAAAAAAAAAAAAAAAAAAAAAAAAAAAAACAGAGAAACCAACCAACTTGAGAACCTCCTCCTTTTTGAAGTCGGTTAAAAAGTTAGATTGTGCTCTTTCGCATGGCTGAGGGTGCACAAGTACTGCTTTAATACGAGTCTAAGTGGCGCACAAAAATGGAAGGAGTTATTCAATATCAATGAAATTTTGAAGTAATTGAGGACTGTTAAGTTCAAAAATTAACTCAGATGTCTTTTCAACCTTGTATTTTTCCGATAAATAGTTAAAGTATATAGTTTATTTTAAAGACTTATTTACACTGGTGTTAAGAGAAATAGCATTTAAACACACAGTGGACACGCACGTTAGAAAAAATATGAAAAAACGCTTGTCTCGCTTAAAAATTTATAGCACTTAAACGGTTGGACGTAGATTCATCAATTTTTGATTTTTTATTAAGAAGCGCGGGCCTTACGAAAGCCATACTGACGGTCAGTGAGTAATTGGTTGTGCTCCAGAGAGCTCATTAGGTGGAAGTTTATTACACTCTCCATGACTTTGGAAAGCGCAGAGCATATTGCAATGGATTGATAGTTGGCAGGGTTCGTGGCATTAACCTTTTTGGTTATTGGCTGAACAATCGCAACCTTCCAACAAGATGGAAATACTCCTGTGTAGAAGATATTGAGAGAAGCACATGTTTTAAGTACAATTGGCGATTCACCATCGAGGCTTTTTTGATATTGAGATTGGAAAGAACCTTTTTAACTAATCTTGTTCGAAAATAAATCTCCTGCAGATAATTTTTTCAAACAAAAGGCGTTGACCAATTGGTAGACGGGATTGTGGAGTTCTGTGCAAACAATTCAGTCAACAGGTTCGCTTTATCTGTCGGGTCAGTGAAGATTTGGTCATCTTTTGAAAGAGTTGGGATAGACGAAGACGTCTGATTTTTTACTCTTTTTACAAATGACCAAAAGTTTTTGCTCTCTTTGAGACAGAGAAGAACCTGTTCTCAGACACAAGTCTCGTGCTTTAGCTATTCGCGCTTTAAAATTGCTAACAGCGATTCCTAACCTTAATGCATAGTCTTTTGGTGTCAGCATTCTTATTGGAGTGCTAATTCTAAAAGGCTTACTCTTTGGATCTGACTGCAATCCTGCAAGTCTCAAAGCCCACCATGTAATAAAAATATTTCAATGAAAAGTTTAAGAATGAATAAAAGAATGATCCCCAAATCTGATGACGACTACCGCAAACGAAAAACTGATAATGATTTACGGATATGCACCTGGAATGTCCGAACCCTAAATTGGGATGGTGCCTCTATCCAACTGATTGATATCTTGGAAAGATATAATGCTGATATCACTGCAATCCAAGAAATGCGATGGAAGGGACAGGGTTGCTTACGGCAAGCATCCTGTGGTATCTACTACAGCGGCCATGCGGAGAAGCACGAGTTTGGATGCGGATTTGTAGTTGGCAAGAGAATACGGCATCATGTCCTGCGATTCACTCCTGTTTCTTAACATAAGCCTAATATGTGCGCACGCTCCGACAGAAGAAAAAGATGACGAGACCAAAGAAAGTTTTTACGGGCGCCTTGAAGACGCATACGAGCGCTGCCCCCGTCATGACATAAAAATCGTGTTTGGTGACTTCAACGCCAAGGTGGGTAAGGAAAACATATTTGGTCCTACAGTGGGAAAGTTCAGCCTCCACGACAACACATCCGATAACGGAATGAGGTTGATTGACTTCGCCGCAGCACGAAACATGGTCGTAAGTAGCACTAGATTCAAGCATCTCAATATTCATAAGGCCACCTGGTTGTCCCCTGGTCAAAAAAAATCAAAGCCGAAACCAGTGGCACGACCAGGAGTGTCGCGACGCCACTGCAGAGAAGGACATCGCCTACAAAGCCACCCTGCAGTCGGTTGTAACGCGTGCTGTTAAGGAGCGATACCGAGAGAAGAGGAGGGAAGAGAGACGCATTTTCAGGCGAAAAAACGAGTGGCGGAAATGCGTGAGTGCGAGAAAATTGAGATGCATGGCGACAGGAATGAGACTCGAAAATTTTTCGAAAAAATAAGACGCCTGGCCGATGGTTTTAAGACCGGAGCCTCTTCCTGCCAGGACGAGAATGGGAATCTAGTGACAGATATCCAGAGTACACTGATGTTATGGAGGGAGCACTTCTCTAGACTTTTAAATGGCGACGCTGACAACAATCCCGCCAGTGGAGATGATATCCCGGAAACCCCAATTATGGATGACAGCGTTGAAGTTCCGCTGCCCGACTATAATGAGGTCTTAACAGCTATAGCTCGGCTTAAAAACAACAAAGCCGCAGGAGCCGAAGGCCTACCGGCTAAGCTGTTTAAGACCGGTGGCGAAGCTCTGTTTAAATGCATTCACAGACTTCTATGCAGAATATGCTCGGAAGAATGCATTCCAGATGATTGGAACCTCAGTGTGCACTGCCCAATCCACAAAAAAGGCGATCCCACCATTTGCGCCAACTACCGTGGGATTAGCCTTCTTAATATCGCATATAAGGTCCTGTCGAGCGTATTGTGTGAAAGACTGAAGCCCATCGTTAAGCAACTGATTGGACCTTATCAGTGTGGCTTCAGACCTGGAAAGTCCACCATCGACCAGATCTTCACGCTCCGACAAATCTTGGAAAAGACCCTCGAAAAACAAATCGATACACACCATCTTTTTGTCGATTTCAAAGCCGCCTTCGACAGTCCAATAAGGAGTCACCTATATGCCATCATGTCTGAATTTGGTATTCCTGCGAAGCTAATACGTCTTTGCAGGATGACACTGAACAACACCAGCAGTGCAGTGAAAATCGGGAAGGACCTCTCCCTTCCTTTCGATACCAAGCGAGGTTTCAGACAAGGTGATTCCTTATCGTGCGACTTTTTTAATATAGTCATGGAGAAGATCATCCGAGCTGCTGACCTGAGACGCAGCGGCACAATTTTCTATAAGAGTGTTATGCTGATGATATTGACATCATTGTTCAAAATACGCGTGAAGTCAGTGCAGCATTCTCCAGGCTAGAAAAAGAGTCGAGTCGAATGGGTCTTGCAGTGAACGCAGATAAAACGAAGTATCTTGTGTCAACAAACAAACAGCCCCAGCGTCTTGGAAACCACGTCACTGTTAACAACACCTCCTTTGAAGTAGTGAAGGACTTTGTTTATCTGGGATCCAGCATTAACTCCTCCAACGATATCAGTATTGAGATTAAGCGAAGGATAACTCTTGCCAACAGGTGTTACTTTGGGCTCAGTAGGCAATTGAGAAGCAGAGCTCTCTCTCGACGAACAAAACTGACGCTCTATAAGTCAATAATCATGCCCGTCCTTCTATACGCATCACAAACCTGGACGTTGAGCAGCACTGATGAAGGGACTTTGGGAGCGTTCGAGAGAAAAATCCTTCGCAAGATCTATGGTCCAATCTGCGTCAATGGCGAGTACCGAATACGATGGAACCACGAGCTGTATGAGCTATATACCGACATCGATATAGTCAAGCGTATTAAAATAGAGCGGCTTCGCTGGCTAGGTCATGTCGAGAGAATGAACGACGAAGCTCCAGCGAAAAAGATATTGGATTCGGTACCCAGCGGTGGCCAACGCAGACGAGGAAGACCGCATCTCCGTTGGAAAGACCAGGCATTGGATAACCTGACAACGCTTGGAGTTTCCAACTGGCGCCAGCAAGCGCACGACAAAAGAGGCTGGCGAAAATTCTTAGACCAGGCCAAAACCAACCAACGGTTGTAAGCGCCATCTAAGTAAGTAAGAAATAATAAAATAATTTCTTGCACCATTAGAGCCGCGGCATTCATGTCTATCAGCGAAACATAACTTCCAATGGAAGTTGCGATAAAAAATGTTTAACGCAACTCAATTTGCCCTTTCATAAAACCAAGTGGTCCACTTCAGGGGCTTTAGGCGTAGAGGAGTGTTGGTTAGAACATGAAAAAGCAGCAGACATGGTACAGTGGTCCGAATTACCAAGAGGTGAGTTGGACCCTCACATCATTTTTTTCATAATGAGAAGTCAGAAAAAGGTGTAGGATTTTTTGGCTCTGCAGACCAACTCTGGGATTGTAGGTTGCTTCTTTCACTAATTGAATCAATTGTTTCGATTCAGAAAAAAGCTCAACATATTGTCCTTCTGGTGTTGTTTGTCTCGAGTGACATAACCAAGCCGGGTTGTGTACATTAAAATCACCGGAAACAACGATTGCACTGCTATGGAACAAACCCAAAATGTGCGTAATCGAATTAGAGAGAGAGAGAGAGAGAGAGAGTCCAGTTTGTTGAAAGTGCCTATTCTCCCTACCTATATTCAGACTTCTATAGTGTAGCAAATGCGAAACGGTCCCTGAGCTCAACCCACATAGAGCTAAACTCTGGATCGACCACACTGAGAAAAAATTCGTTCTCAGTCCACAAACATTGCAAAAATCTATGCGAAAATGACGCGACATTGTTCACCCAAATAAAATATGTAAAGAAAAATATGTTCCACCCATAAGTTTGCAAAACCCCGCTATGGTTTTGCTCTCATGTAATTGTACTGTCACCACTATAAAGTGGTATATAAAAATTATTTTAAGTGACAAATTATTTACATTTTGAATGTTTTTAACAATTGACGTCATATTTTTATAGAGAAAAAAAATTAACAAAATTTAAGTTCAGCCACAGCTAGCAAGCTCGCACGATTAATATAATCAGCCCCATCTCTCAATTCTTTCACCGCTTCCATCTGCAAGCATAAGCTTGCACCAGCTACAGCGCGCACTATAAACACAGCCTTAGTGTAGAAGTACAAAAGACATGTAATGATATTTAGTTTGCTTATTTGTGGTTGTTGTTGTTATTTGTGTTCTTGTTGTAGTTTTGGCTGTTTATGAAATGTTGGTTTGAACTTTTCATGCACTTTAAATATTTCAGTCTGCATTGAAAATATTGTCAATTTTCACATTTTTTTTGTTGTTTTTTTCTTTTTTTTTTGTATACCACAGCTACACTCCAACACATAAACATCATGCGCACTCACAGAACAACTTCATTGCAACAACTACAGTCATTTGCACTGTTATGTAAATTTGTTTTACGTCAGTGTAACAAAAACAACAACAACAAAACTATCATACCACCAACATGAGGTGCACGGCAACAAAAGTTTTGTCAACAAAAGTTGATATTCATGAACACCGTTTCTACGCGCTGGTTAATGACACAAAAGTTCATCGTTGAAATGTCGTAAAGCTCGCCAAAAAATTTCATGCTTAGCGACTTGAAGTTTTTCGCGGTAATATTATTTAATTTTAGAAACATTCAAAAATGAATGTAATTAATTATTGTACTTGTGTTTTTTTTTTTATTTCATTGAAAAACAGTTAAATTGTTGAAAAAGTTGCAGTTCAGTTTATTTGTTGGCATAACTGAGCGTTTGCTTTGAGCTTAAATTGTTGACTTCAGCGTTTTTTTTGTCATATAGAATTATTAAAAAAAGTTTCATAAAGCTTTTATAATTGTGCACTTTAATAGCTTAAATACTGTGCATTTTCACTCAAAATATTTCTAAATGATTTTAATAAAACTAGAACTATTGTTTTGCTTTAAAGTTTTGGTTCACAGAAAAAGTAAAAATAATTTTAGAAATATTTCAAACATTTAATTTTTTGTATGTGTTGATATAAATTGCAGTTTACTACTGTACTATTTTACACGTAGTGACAAAAATGTTTACACGAATTCATTGCCAACCGATTCAAAACTAGAAGCACAGAAACGTGATATTTTTACAACATCGATAGAATTTAATTTCGTAAATTTTTGAAGTGGCAACAGTTACTATTGCAATGCTTAATTTTGTCACTAGTTATATCTGTTTATTATAATAACTTTATGACGAAGAGCTTAAAGTTGTCTTTTATCAAGATATTTATGAGAATGATATTTAATTAATGATATTTAATTTTTAATGATATTTAAATGAGTCGTATGTTAAACTCTGTTTGCGAAATGTATTACATCATAATTTTATTTATGTTTTACCTCTTAGATACAGTGGAGGTGAGATAAAAAAGAATGATGAAATTTAAAAGATTAATTTTGAAAACGTTGAACGAAATTATTAATTCAAAAAATCCCAATGGAAAATGTTGAATGAAATTAAAAAAACCCGATTTGGATATATAAGGAGGTGTGACAGGCATAGAATTATATTATTGATCAACATCAACACTTGATTCGATTTAGCCATATCAGTGTGTCTGTTCTCATACGTTTACAGTCGTAGTTTTAAAACTTTCGTTATGAAACTCAATATTTAAGCTTTTCTTTTAAAAACAAAGATCAAGTTCAAAAATTAGCCAAATCAGATGAAAACCACACCTACCTCCCATACAAAGTGATTTTTTAAAATTGTTTAAACATCTTAAAATTACCTCTTACCTCTTAGATACAGTGGAGGTGAGATAAAAAAGAATGATGAAATTTAAAAGATTAATTTTGAAAACGTTGAACGAAATTATTAGTTCAAAAAATCCCAATGGAAAATGTTGAATGAAATTAAAAAAACCCGATTTGGACATATAAGGAGGTGTGACAGGCATAGAATTATATTATTGATCAACATCAACACTTGATTCGATTTAGCCATATCAGTGTGTCTGTTCTCATACGTTTACAGTCGTAGTTTTAAAACTTTCGTTATGAAACTCAATATTAAAGCTTTTCTTTTAAAAACAAAGATCAAGTTCAAAAATTAGCCAAATCAAATGAAAACCACACCTACCTCCCATACAAAGTGATTTTTTAAAATTGTTTAAACATCTTAAAATTCCATAAAAATTGATGTAATGACTTAAAATTTTACACATTAGCTTAAATCTAAAATATGTACTCTGAGTTTGAAAATATCTAATGAAAACCCAGTATAACTCCCACGTGATCACGTGAAACTTATCATATAATCTATAATTTGTAATATAAACGATGAGCATTAGTTTTGACAAAATCGAATAAAAACTTCCTCTACCTCCCGTACAAAGTGTCGTTATAAAAATATTAAACCTACATTAATTCCTCCAAATTAATATATTTACTTAATGTCTCACACATAAATCTTGATATTCAAACTATTCTGAGTTTGCTATGTGAAAAAAGTTGGATAAAACTCAAGCCTATCTTCCATTAAAAGTGACGCCATAAAAATTATAAAACCTAAATAAATTAGAATATACTTCATCCCGGCTGTGGGGGTATTTTAACTTCGGCTACTACTACTACTTTAGCAAGTTTTTATTTAAAATCAAAAAGTAAAAATAATAGAAATTTTGATAAGTCTTAGAAAAAAGATCATAAGCTTATAAAAATATAAATTTAGGCAACCAGGGCCCTATCACTTTTCACTTTGCAACTTATCGTAATATTTGCTAATTTTTTGTTTCACGAAACACATAATTTTATAACTTACTAGTGGATGTTACCCGGTGTTACTCGGGGTTGTGTCTCGAACACAGATAAGGAGGATTTTTAAAACTGCTCCCATTTTATTTTTTTTTATAATTATTATTAGGGGTTTTGACCCTCCTTCCGTCGAAAGTCAAATTTCCATAAAACTGTACCTGCCGGACACGGTATCAAAAAAATGACATCTTCAACGTCTCGATCTGACGTCTGGTTTCTGAGGAAAATGGTCACCCAGTTTGAAAAAAGCCATTTCGAGAAAAATGCGTTTTATACTCGTTAGTCTTTGGTTTTGACATCGTTTGCCTTCAGCTCATTCCTTGATTTTTGTCGACAGAATTTTTAAAAGCATAGGATCTTTTTCAGTAACAGATACAAATGCAAACCAAGTTTCATATAACTCGGTTCATCCGTTTTGACGTGAATATGCCAGACGTAGTTGGTTGAATAAAGCGCCCTGTCATGGAAGTTTTCTGAAATTAAAATTTGTTGCAGGATCAGGTGATTTCATGTACCAAATTTTAGTAAAATCGGTCAAATCATTTAGGAATTATTGAGTCTTAAAAATGCACTACTTAAAGCGCCCTTTAACGGAAGTATTTAGAATTTTTTATATTTTATGTTTCGTATTGGGTGCCGTTGAACGTGCATACCGAATTTCATTGAAATCCGTTCAGGCGTTTAGGAGTTATTATAGAGTGCCACGCCCACATACTTCAGCCCATTTTTTACCTATGCTTAATATTGGTTGCAGTTGAACGTTCATACCAAATTTTATTAAAATCGGTACAGGTGTTTAGGAGTTATTATGTCCTTAAGTGCCTACTTAAACCGCCCTCTTGCGGAAGTCTGTGGAATTTTTTACAGCCTATGTTTTATCTTGGGCACAGTCGAACCTTCATGCCAAATTTCATTGAAATCGGTCCAGGTGTTTAGGAATTATTAGAGAGTGCCACGCCCACATACTTCCGCCCACTTTTTAACACCCCCTATGTTATTTATCCCTATGAAAGGTACTCGGTGTCTAAATTTCAGCTCAATCGGATAAGCGGTGCGCGAGCCTATACGGAACAGACAGACAGACAGACAGGAGCACAAACATTTGTTTTTACCCTATGGACAAAAGAACCGGTTCAGAACCTATCACGTGATAGGTTCCAAAGTGATAGTGACCGGTCCCAATTCTACCACCAACATATGAAACCAACCTGTCCCTTTTACATGGCGTTGTCATTGACAGGGGTAAATTGACACCGGCTAGATACCTTTGGACCAATCCTAGAACCGGTTCAAAAATATATCGGCAGGTGTCAATTGACACCTCATAGATACCTTCGGACCTAATCAGTAGCCGGTCTTTTTATAGAACACGGTACACTTATACGCAAGTTGTTAATGAAATTGAATCAACGTTTTGGAAATTCATGTTCAGTCGACCTTGTTAGCGTTACTGCTTAGTACTCGACTGACATGGGTTCAATCCCCGGCAAAATCACAAAATTTTTTTTTATTTTTTTTTTGGTTTTTAAATAAAAAATTAAATTTTCAAGATGTTAAGAAAATTTATTTTGAAGCTTATTTTTGATTAAGCAGTTAATGAAATAGAATTAGAATTTAAATTATTAAATTTTATTATTAAACACAGCCAGGGTTCGAACCCACGTCCACCGCGTGACAGTCTAGCGCACTTCCACTGAGCTATTGGTAACGATAAGATTAATAAAGCAAAACACATTTAAAAACTATTGGTCCCGTTCTGAGTAAAATCGAACCTGTCCTGTGATAGGTTAAATAAGAACTGCCACAGGACCGGTCACTTTAGGGCAATTGACCCTGCTTTTGCCGTAGGGTATATATAAGATTTTCTGAATTTTGAAAAGAAGGTACTCAAATTGAATAATTGCAAAAGTGATAAGTTTTATTTTGAGAAGTGATAAATTTGTCAAAATTGCATAGAAAACTATTGTATTTTTAAAAACTACACTCAGAAAAAAGTGTCTCGGAATATGATAAAAAATATCATATTTAGAGAAAAATGGTATAGACCTTGCTCCAGAGAATGCTTTTCTCTAATTGCGATACTAAAAATTCTCTAAAAATGGTAAAAAGCTACCATGAAATAGAAAAATATATAATTTTTAGAGAAAAATACTTTTTTTTTGAGAAAATATTTGTTTTTATTGAAGAAAATACTTCTCATAGTGAATTTTTTATCAAAATATAAGAAAAGTTTTTCATTTTCAATAAAATTTCTCTATAAATGAGAAATTTTTTGTGCGAGAAAAATACTTATCATTATTAGAGACATTGAAATGTTTCCATTTCCTAGAAGTAAAGAAATATTTCTAAAAATATTATTTGAAAATTTTATTTGAAAATTGCTATTATTAAAAATAGAGAAATTTTTTACCGGAGCAAGGTATGTGTTTTTTTCTCAGTGTAGACAAGTTGAACAGGGAAAATGATTGAAATTCAAATTTTAATATAGAAAAAACTTATCACTTACACTTAACAGAAAAAACTTATATGATAAGTTGAAAAGTGATAAGTTGGTTCAATAGGGTCCAGATATCTTAGATAGTTACCAAAATGATAATTATCCAAAATTTAATTTCAACCATTCTCAAGGTTTTATTATTAAGGAACAGAGTTCGGAACGATCAAAATACGATTGATCTCACAACTAATCACTACTTATAACTTCATGAGGATTCTCATGAGTGATCAAATTAACAGCAATCGTCGTAGATTAGTTCACTCGTGATCGTTCGTTGGTTATGCACGTTAATTTTAAAATCTAATGAATAAATCATATTGTGAAATTTAATTTTTAATCGATTTTTAGCACATCTTGAAATGATATATTGAAGAGTCGACACAAATAACGTTGTAAGCTACATTTTTATGAAAAATGTTTTTGAAGTGAAACTTCTTTGGCGGCGAGTGAAATTCCAAGGTCTCTTATTTGTGACGCTAGGCTAACGTTTTCAATGCATATGAAAATTTTCAAAAAATTATAGCCGCTAGCGAGAATTGAACCCAGATCACCGATGTTGATAGTCGGAAGCTCTACAATTACGCCATATATGCTCATAAAAAGCAAGCAAACAAAATGTAATTCATATTGAACGCGTAACATTCCGTGCGTAACATTAATTTTCATCCGAAAAGTATGCACGGAAAATGTATTTCTTTACGCTTCAAACGAACATATTTAGGCACATCTGGCACAGTGGGCAAACATTTACTGGCTGTTCGCTGCATAATGAGCTTAAAGATTAATTTGGTTCGTTGGTTGTTATCAAAAACTTGACAGATGATTGACAACATGCAAAACAGTTTATTCAATATAATATTAAAAGTGAAATATTTAAGACTGCCGAGAATAGTTTTTGCCATGCCAAAAAACGTGTCAAAATAAGAAAAATCGATAAAACAGCTAAAACAATCGCAATATAAATAGCGAATTAAAGCTCTTAAGAATGCAGCCGCAGCTGGGTCTGCAACTAATGATGAAGGTAAGGTAATTGCAACATCGGCTGAGTTCCAAAATGCATTTTTACGAAGCATCAGTGTATTTTGGTGAATCTGCAAAGAACCAATTCCCAAAAAAAAAACACTCTGATGCTTTGTAAAAATGTATTTTGGAACTCAGCTATCTTCTCAACTCAAATTTTACAACTCAACATAGTGAGGGCCTCGTAAAGCAGAGGCAAATAATCAACAATATTTGCCTCCGCTTTCGGAGGCTCCTTCAACGAGTACTATGCAAAAGCAATCTAGCATTCAAAAAGTGACAATGTTGAGAAGACATTCGAAAGCAACTAAAACACCAACTGAACTAAAGCAACGACCGGAAATAACTGTTATTTTACAATTTTCAAATGAAAAAATTGTTGACAGTGTGTAAAATGTCTCACCGACGAGATGAAAATAATGGTATCAAAAGTTTTTAATCGGTAAAATGTCTTTTGAAAAAATATAAATTACCTGATATATTTGACCATAAAATAAATGGCAGAAAATAACTGTTATTTTTGACCGATAAAATAAAAGTCGAAAGTAACTGTTATTTTTGCCCACAAAGCTATAAGGCACAAAATAACTTTTATTTTTGTAAGAAAAATAAAATTTAAAAGATAACAGTTAATATGTGGCACTTTCGATAAAACCATAGCTGGTACGGTCCCTTGATGTAAATATTGAATCAACAGATAATTATTTCATTTCGTTTTGATTGAATTTTTTTTTAGATACTTTCTCTCTCTATTTCACACTAAAATCTCTCTTATTTCTTACTGTTTAAGAAGTTTCACCTCTGCCACATGTACGCTGCTACACGCGTGTTTTTTTCAAAAGTTATGAACATACAAATTTTTTATAAAAATAACAATTGGCTAGATTTGCCAAAATTTAATATATAAAAAATTTCATTTTTTCGTTTTATTCACCTTTTTGTACCCTAAACCTGAAAGGTCAGGGTATATTAACTTTGTGCAAACGTTTGTAACGCATATAAATCAGCGAGTCCGGTATAGAAAAGTATATATATTTTTGATCAGAGTCATTTCGTGAGTCGAGCTGTCCATGTCTGTCCGTCCGGCCGTCTGTCCGTCTGTGTGCTGTCCGTAAACACAGGAAAAGTAGAAGGAGTCGAGGTTATTGAATGAAAATCTGCACACATGGTCACATGGATCCAAGGATCTGTACTATTGAATTTTTTTAAATCCGCCCAAGGGCACGCCTACCTCCCATACAACACAAAAATTAAAAACTGCATAAATAAGCTCATAATCAACCTACAACAATAAAATTAGTTACTTGTGTATTTTATGTCAAAACAAAAATGCTTTCAAAAAATGGGTGTCATCCATTTTTCATCGCCCACCTCCCATGCAACCCAAAAATTAAAAACTCAATAAATAAGCTCATGATTAATCTACAGAGATAAAATTTGGTATGCATGCTTTTTCTAACAAACCGAAGAATATTTTGAAAAATTGATGTTATTTGCCCACGGACACGCCTACTTCCCAAAATACTCAAAAATTTAAAATGCAATAAATAAGCTCATGCTTAATCTACAGAGAAAAAAATTTGGTTCGTATGTATTTTTTTTATACAAAAAAAGATGTCTTAAAAAAATAGATTCATCCGTCCAAGGCCACGCCCACCTCCAATACAACCCAACAATTTTAAACTCAATAAGTAAGCTCAGGTGTAACCTAGAGAAATAAAATTTGGTACGTATGTATTTTATATTAAAACAAAGATATTTTATATTAAAGTGGGCGGACACGCCCACCTCCTATACAACACAAAAATTGAAAACGCAATAAATAAGATTATGATTAACCTACAGAGATAAAATTTAGTAGATATGTATGTATTTTATACAAAAACTAAAATGCATAAAAAAAATTTGGCGTAATCCGTTCATGAACACGCTCACCTCCCATAAAACCCACAATAGCGAAAATACTCTAAAATCATTAACATGTGAGCTACAGAAATAAATCTTGAAATTTTTAAACATTTTCGCAAATTATTCATCAAAATTGAAATGTATATAAAATATGTTCTTCATCCGCTCACGGATACGCCCATTTTCAATACTTTTCTTTTATTTTGAAAAAGTAGGTTTAGGGTATTTCATAGTCGGGCTAGACCGACTTTAGATTTTCTTTACTTGTTATACCCTAAACCTGAAAGGTCAGGGTATATTAACTTTGTGCAAACGTTTGTAACGCATAGAACGAAGCGAGTCCGGTATAGAAAAGTATATATATTCTTGATCAGCGTCACCACGTGAGTCGAGCTATCCATGTCCGTCCGTCCGTCCGTCCGTCTGTCCGTCTGTGTGTTGTCCGTATACACAGGATAAGAAGAAGGAGTTGAGATAATTGGATGAAACTTAGTACACATGGTCACGTGAATCCAAGGATCTGCACTATTGAATATTTTTGGAATCCGCCCACGGACACGCCTATCTTCCATGCAACGCAAAAATTGAAAACTGCATAAATAAGCTCATAATTAACCTACAATAATAAAATTTGGTGTGTATGTGTTTTGTATCAACACAAAGATGTGTTCGAAAAATGGGTGTCGTCCGCCCACGGACACGCCCATCTCCCATACAACCTAAAAACAGAAAACGCAATAAATAAGCCTCTGTTTAACCTACAGAGTCAAAATTTGACACGTGTGTTTCTCATAACAAAACAAAGATAATTTTGAAAAATGGGTATCATCCGCCCACGGACATGCCTACCTCCCATACTACGCAAAAATTTAAAACTGCATAACTCAGCTCATAATAAGCCTACAACAATAAAATTTGATATGTATGTGTTTTATACAAACACAAAGATGTCTTCGAAAAATGGACGTCATCCGCTCACGGACACGCCCACCTCCCATACAACCCAAAAATTGAAAACACAATAAATAAGCCTCTGTTTAACCTACAGAGTCAAAATTTGGCACATATGTTTTTTATCACAAGACAAAGATGGTTTTGAAAAATGGACGTCATCCCCATACGGACACGCCTACCTCCCATACAACCCAAAAAGTTTAAAACTCAATAAATAAGGTTATGTTTGTCATAGCGAAATTAAATGTGGTATTTATTTATTTTTTACCACAACTAAGGTGTGTTCAAAAATTGTGAGTTATCCGTCCATGAACACGCCCATCTCCCATAACGAAAGCACAATAAAGGCATTGACTGTGAGCTACAATAAAAATTTTTTTGTTTTTGAAAAGTGGGTTTAGGGTATTTCATAGTCGGCCTAGACCGACTTTAGACTTTCTTTACTTGTTTTTACTTAGTTTAAGTTAAATTAGCCTTAAATCAAAAAAGTTACAATATTTTCAATCGGTTTTCAAACAAGCTATGCTTTATGGGCGTGTGAAGTGGTCGAATGAAGTTCATAATTTTTCATCATCTTAGTTTTCTTGTCTTCAGTCTTTACTTTGTTACGTTCCATGCCTTCTGACCTAGGGCTGTAAAATATAAGCTATAGAATTTACGGTATCTACCACGGCTGTATCTCTGACCCTCACTGATTCCAAATAATCAATGAAAAGCAATCAAAATATATTATTTTCATTTAGCTTCTTGTGCACCCACAATCTTGATTTATCGTTACATTTCGCGGCACGTTAACAGCTGATAAAAACTATTTATTTAATACACCACAACGTTCACTCTTCTTGCTGATATTTCATTTTAACTAACTTAAAATTGCTCCGAACAATCGTTTTTCAATAATTCACACCGTTGCGAATGATTTAATTAAAAATCATTTTGAATAAGTACTCAAATAAATCGACTTAATTTTATATCAACGATTGAAAGGTTAAATAATTGCAAAAAAAAAAAAAAAATGAAAGAAGAAAAATACAAAGTGTACGAGTATAGCTACATAAATAAAAATCGTATCAGTAAAACAGAGAAAATTAAATAAAATCAATTATAAAATTTGCACATTTACATTAAATGGGTATTTATTTACTGGATGGAAGGCAGGCAGGTGGATAGGTGGAGGAAACAATTTGTCATCATTGAGTATTGTTAATTTTTGAATGCTTAAATTGGTTGCCATAAACAGTGCTGGCGAGCGGAAACGGAAGTGCGAGTGACAGTTGGACTGTGTGTGTGTGTGTGTATGTGTGCAGACAGGTGATGTCGATATTGCTGAACGAAGGACAATAAAACAAAATCACAGAGTTGAATAAATTTATGGCCACTGGCAGCAACAGCAGCAGCAGTAGCGGCAGCAGCAGACTCTGAGTGAGGTTTCAGGTTGTTGATATAAAAAACAACAACAACAACAGCAGCCACAGACGCAGCAACAGCAACAACAATAACATGGTTAAGTACAGCTACAACAAGAACAATGACGACCACTGCGTCTAGTTCATTACGATTGCATTCGGTGGATAACGCCGTGGGAATCGTTATTATTGTTGTTGTTGTTGTAATTCTCTTGATGGTTGTTTTTACATTAAACAGATGAATACAGCATTAAAAGTTCGATAAATCGAAAAATTTGTCAATGTGCCTGAATTTAAATTGTTTCCAATTTATAAAGCATACTTTCAGGCTTTAAAATTATTCACAGAGTAGAAGAGTACATTTTGTGCTGTTGAAATTTATCTGCAAACATTCACACTTTGCTATGAATAAAGATCAGCTACAATGAAGGTAATGAAGCATCTTAATTGATGAGTACTCGGTGTTTTTTGTTTTTTTTAATTTTTTTGTGTTAATTATTGTTGAGGATGTGAAAAAGTTGTTTATTATTTCGTAGTCATTGCATTTTAATTCATTTGGCTGCATTAAGCATTAACCTTGTATGCAATAAAGGTCGGCCATTTGTATACTGTTGAAATTTTTCATAGCTCGAGGTATAATTTATACAAATAGCGTAATTTTTGTCTTTTAAGATATATATATATATTTTGTTTTTAAATAAAAGAGATGCTGAAAGAAAAAGCGCTTGGTATAAGAGTAGACTGTTAAGTTATTTGTTATTTAATAGTCTTGATTGAGTTTTACAACTTGATTGAATTTTAAAAAACCTATATCAAGAGATTTCTTAAACAACTGCTCTGAATATAAGCTTCATATATTTTGTGCACGCCCCCCGTTTTTTGCCCACAATTTATACAAAATTAGAATACATTGTTTACAGAAATGTTCATTGGATGGGAATGCTCATATAACTACTCAATAGTTTTTCTTAAAATAAGCATGACCGCACTTGTGCCATCAACATTATTGCAAAACAAAAAGTGAATGAGGAGAAAGGTCAGATTGGATCAATGGAATCAATGGAATCAACTTCTTACTTTAACAAGAGCTGCAAGGAGATATTCGTACTTACAAATCGGTTTATAGTGTTTCTGATCAGAATGAGACAGTTAATTGCTCTGTCATGTTTTTAAATTTATAAGAGCCCCAGTAGTACCTCCTAATAGCTTCACCTATACTGCTGTTCTAAGAAAAAAGTCTTATCTCCATTTAAGTAGTTTTGATATATTTAGCTTTTATGTTTTTAATCTTTCGTGCCTTAAAATTAAAAAATTTTAAAAAATTTCAAAAATGAATTCAAGTTGTATCATTAAACTTAATATTCTCAAGTAAACAAACATAACAAATTTTGCGAATACTGTAAAGAAAATGGACTTGTGACTTTTTTTCTTAAGCCTAATATTCTGTTCAGTTTCATGTGTAATTTCACTTAAATTTCCATACAAAAAACTATAGCTGTGAAATATGCGTGAACATTTTCACAAGATGTTCGTCAAAGTCGTACTCTGTTCCGCTGTGAAAAATACTCGCAACACATCTCTTGCAACATTTTTTCATGACAATTTAATTGAACTGCCTATTATTTTTAAGTGAAAAGTGATAGTTGTCGTAATTCTTTTGTTTTTATATATTTATTTTTAGGCTTTACGCTTTAAGCCTAGTACTCTGTTCGTTTGCGTGAAATTTCGCTCGCAACACCAATTCTTTGTTGCGTGAAAATTCTGACAAATATTTTGTTGCAAAGAAATTGAAAAATTTGAGAAAGTCATGCTTTATTTTTGAAAATAGAGAAAAACTAGTAAGGTATATCTTCGACTTGGCCGAAGTTAAAATACCCTCACGGGCGGTTCGTGATGGTAACAAATATTTAATTGAAGCTCTTTTTATATGAGATTTAAAAAGTTTTAGTCTTTTGATGATGCCTAAAATACATTCATATCAAAGTGTTTTCCTGCAAAGTAAAGACAAGCCTCTTTATAAAGTTTTCAATTTGGGGTTGTATGGGAGGTGGGCGTGTTCTTGAGTGGTTGACGCCAATTTTTCTAACATGCCTCAGTTTTGATATAAAAATAATACACACATACCTAATTTCAGTTCTGTACACTCAGAAAAAAGTGTCTCGGAATATGACAAAAAAGGCATCATATTTAGAGAAAAATGGTATAGACTTTGCTTCAGAGAATGCTATTCTCTAATTGCGATACTAAAAATTCTCTAAAAATGATAAAAAGCTTCCATGAAAAAGAAAAATATATCGTTTTTAGAAAAAATACTTTTCATTTTTGAGAAAATATTTGTTTTTATTGAAGAAAATATTTCTCATAGTGAATTTTTTATCAAAATATAAGAAAAGTTTTTCATTTTCAATAAAATTTCTCTATAAATGAGAAATTTTTTGTGCGAGAAAAATACTTATCATTATTAGAGACATTGAAATATTTCCATTTCCTAGAAGTAAAGAAACATTTCTTCGAAAATGTGAAAATTTATTCTAATTGAAGAAAATTTTATTTGAAAAAGAGAAAATTGCTTGTATCAATAATAAAGAAATTTTTTACCGGAGCAAGGTATGTGTTTTTTTTCTCAGTGTAGCTTAAATATAAGTCTATCTTTTAGTTTTCACTATTATGGGTTGTATGGGAGGTGGGTGTGTTCGTAGGCGGATGTTGCCCACTTTTCTTCGACAATTAAGTTTTGGTGAATCACGTCCATTTTTACAACACGTCTTGATTTTATTATAAAAAATAATATATATCTAATTTTACTTTTGTACCTTTGACACAAGCCTCTATATATAGGTTTCAATATTAGGGTTGTATGGGAGGTGGGCGTGTTCGTAGATGGATGACGCCCATTTTTCTATCGCGTCTTAATTTTTATATAAAATTAATAAATATCTTATTTTATTTTTGTAGCTTCGACACAAGCCTCGATATACAGTTTTCAATATAAGGGTTGTATGGGAGGTGGGCTTGTTCGTAGATGGATGACGCCCATTTTTTTAACACGTCTTAAATTTTAAATAAAAATAATAAATATCTAGTTTTATTTTTGTAGCTTTGACAGAAGCCTATTTATATAGTTTTCATTTTTGTGGTTGTATGGGAGGTGGGCGTGTTCGTTGGTGGACCCATTTTTCACTCACGTCCTCATTTTTATATAAAAAGAATAAATATTTAATTTTATTTTTGTAGCTTCGACACAAGACTATATATATATAGGTTTTAATGTTAAGGTTGTATGGGAGGTGGGCGTGTTCGTTGGTGGACCCATTTTTCACTCACGTCCTCATTTTTATATAAAAAGAATAAATATTTAATTTTATTTTTGTAGCTTCGACACAAGACTATATATATATAGGTTTTAATATTAAGGTTGTATGGGAGGTGGGCGTGTTAGGGGGTGGATGACGTCCATTTTTCTAACACACCTGAGTTTTGTCATAGATTACACAAATACCGAATTTAAGTTTTGTAGCCTAAATATTTGCTTCTTTATGGAGTTTTCATTATTGGGGTTGTATGGGAGGTAGGCGTGGTTCTCATGCGACTTACGTAATTCTCGAACTTGATCTTTGTTTTTTAGAAAAAAGCTTAAATATCGAATTTCAGCACGATCACTTCAAAGTAACGGCTGTAATCGTGTCACAGACGGACAGACATAAATTCTCATGAAAAAATGTTGCAAGAAAAATGTTGCGAGTATTTTTCCCAGCGGAGCCGAGTACAAAAGGCAAATTGGGTTGCGATGAACAACGCAACTTTTATCGCAACTTTGATTAAAAATTATATAAAAGAAACTGATATTCGCTGATAGACGCGTGAATGCCGCGCCGCGACTCTAAAAGTGCAATTATTGATTTCACGCCTTATAAGATGTACGTATATTAGAGTGTATCGAAAATCTGACCCCCAATACCGGTACCAAAATTAAATAGTACATGAAAAATCCTTTCAATTATTGTACTTTTTGAAGTGAAACTTCTTTGGCGGCGAGTGAAATTTCAAGGTCCTTTTTCGTGACGCTAGGCTAACGTTTTCAATTCATATGAAAATTAAAAAAAAATTACTGCCGCTGCCGAGAATTGAACCCCGAACATCGTTGCTTATGAGCCGGAATCTATACGTTTACGCCACGTAGGCACATGATAAATAGCCAAACAAAATGTAATTAAAACTGAACGCGTAAGATACTGAAAATAACATAATTAACATTAACATTAGATTAACATTAACATTACATTATTTACATAACCGTAACATTAATTTTCATCCTACAAGTATGCACGGAAAAAAAATTGAAAAATAGCTGAAACAGGAGCAGAACGCGTTCGTGAATATAGAGCTCTTAAGAATACAGCCGCAGCTGGGTCTGCAACTAATGATGAAGGTAAGGTGATTGCAACAACGGCTGAGTTTCAAAATGCATTTTTACGAAACATCAGTGTATTTTGGTGAATCTACAAAGAACCAATCCCCAAAAAACACCCTGATGCATCTCAACAAAATTTTAAAGCCAACCAAGTTGATGCACTCAACAATCAACGTTCGCTGTTTTACGAGGCCCTCACTCAACATAGCAATTATTATGATCAGGAAGCAGGATGTAATAATGAACAAGATTTGCCTCTGCTTTCGGAGGCTCCTTCAAAGAGTACTATGCAAATGCAATCCAGCATTCAAAAAGTAACAATGTTGAGACGACATTCGAAAGCAACTAAAACACCAACTGAACTAAAACAAGTACCGAAAATAACTGTTATTTTACAATTTTCAAATGAAAAAAATTGTCGAAAGACTTTTTCAAATATACCATTATGTTATAAATGATCTCAGACTCACGAATATTAAGTCGCTTCTAAATTTGAAACTGATTCTTTAAAAGTTAATTTCTTGCCTAGTATATTTCGAGGAAAAATAAAGGTTACTTTTGACTTTTATTTTATCGGTCAAAAATAGCAGTTATTTTGTGACTTTAATTTTTTCGGTCAAAAATATCAAGCAATTTGTGTTTTCTTAAAGGCCGCTTGACAGATTAAACTGTTGACACCATGCGTAAAATGTCTCACCGATGAGATGAACATAATAATATCAAAATTTTTTTATCGGTAAAATGACTTGAATAAATATAAATTATCTGATATTTTTGACAGAAAAATAAACGGCAGAAAATAACTGTTATTTTTGCCCAAAAAAACTATATGGCACAAAAAACTGTTATTTTTGTCGGAAAAAATAAAAATTAAGAGATAAAAGTTAATATGTGACACTTTCGACAAAAACCATATTCGGTACGGTCCCTGGATGCAAATATTGAATCAACAAATTATTATTCCATTTCATATTGATTGAATTTCTTTTCAGATACTTTCTCTCTCTATTTCACACTAAAATCTCTCTTATTTCTTACTGTTAAAGAAGTTTCACTTCTGCCACGTGTACGTTGCTACACGCGAGTTTTTTTTTTTATTTGAACCTATTTTGGCGTCGCCCGAATTGCATTTTTGTGCATTTTTTATCAACTTTTGCACGGGAGATCCATTAATGGTTGATTTAAAAAAAATCAAGCTTATCAAACAATTCCTTTCATATAAAAACACAGAACAGCAAATTTTAATCTCTGTTGGCAAATGCTCTGATGAGATATAACAGTTTTTTTCAAACAAATATGGTATTCGGGCTGAGCCAAAATTGGTTCAAATAAAAAGAAAGTACAACAATTGAAAGGATTTTTCATGTACTATTTAATTTTGGTACCGGAATTGGGGGTAAGATTTTTCCCATACAAGTCGATACAATCTAATTTATATAAACCAAAAGACCATTTCATAAAATCGAAATCATTTAACCAGAAGACTACTCCTGATTAGCTGAGCCTTGCAGGATTGCAGTTAGGTTCAAAGAGGAAGCTCTCCTGAATTAACATTCTTATAAGAATGCTAATACAAAAACACTTCGCATTGAGGTAAGGAATTGTTGTAATGCAGTTTAAAACATTAAAAAAATTTCTGGAAGAAACTTGCATCAGACAACAGTTTCTTCTTAGTCCCAAAGAGAGCAAAAACTTTTAGTTATTTGTTAAAACAACCTTTTACGGAATCTGCTGGTAAAGCGAGCCTGTTAATTGGATTAAACAAACAAAACAAATTGGCCATTTCAGCCCTTGAAAGGACTTTGACCGAGCTTCTTAGGATCGATTGTGTTGTGTGTGTTATTAAATTTTTGCACACAATTGACCGAGAACTGGACCTACATGTTTTATGCCGACTCCGAACGGCTCATGTTCTCAAGAAGCTTTACATGGCAATATTTACTCTCTGAGGTTTGCCATTGTCTGCAGAGAGGTGGTGACCGATCAGAAAAATTTTTTATTGAAAAAACTTTTCGCCACGGCTGGGGATCGAACCCGGGCTCCGAGCATGCTAAGCCACACACTTAACCTGCATGCCACGGTCACCACTGTTAATTGGATTGCTTGCATATAATTTCACAATCCCGGCTTGTAATCAACCACCGCCTTTTGTTGGGAATACATCTTCTGCAATGTAGGAGATATATTTTTGAACAAGATCAGTTTAAAGGGTTCTCGCAAGTCTCAATATGAATAAAGTCTCTGGTACTGATGGCATACCGAAAATTGGGCTTTAAACGTGTGCTTCTGCTCTGGATCGTCCATAGCGCAACCGCTTTAGAATTTCCTATAGCACATCTCCTATAGGACGTACGTAAAACGTAGTATTGCCATCTTGTTGAATGTCCCGCCAATATACAAAAAGGATGATGCTACGAAGCAAACTATAGACCTATTTCGATGCTCTGTTCTTTTCTTACACAGTGCAACACAAAAAAAAATAACCATATACGGACACCACTACGTGATAAAAGACTAAAAAAAAAAAGACCCGTGTCTCCCAATTTTCCCCAATAATTATTTTTGAATAATTATTCATGGAAAGCGTAATAAATTAACTGAAAGGCAAACATTTTGGTACTTTTTTTCTTAAATGTATTGTGATACTTTTTTAATTTTAACGTCAATATTATCTTTTTAAAGGCGCTCTAAATCAAAACTTAAGCAAACTCTCAAGTTAGTTTCTTTCCTCATCTCGTCTTCTTTGTTAATCTTCTTCTAACTGCGCAATTTGCGTAAATTCCATGATAGACACATGCATCGCATACTTTACTTAACTTGCAACTTTCCCTGAGTATTTATTTACTTTATTTTTCAACGCTGCATTAGACTACTTTGTCTATAAATAGTTTGTTAAACTACTTGCTGTCATAAATATTTACTGCTGTAAGGGTTAAAAAAAATATGCCATGGTCTATAAGGAAATTTTTTAAACTATCATTAAATTCAACTTATCCATGAGCGATACAAGCAAGGTGGCACGCGCAAAGCCAGTGAAGCAGCATGTACTTCAGTGAAACAAATGACAGATAGTTCGATTATTGAAAATAAAGGAAAACTTGGTTCTTGAAGAAGACTATTAGTTTTTTTCACTTTTTCTAATTTGAGTCAACGTGGGTCAGTTTTAAATAATTTTTATTAACCTTGACTTTTTATACAAGCCGAAAAGTTTTAAATTTGAATAAATTTAATAAAAATTAATTTTATTCAGTTTCGTTCATTTAAATTTGAAGAGCTTTGTTTGAGTTCATGTGTTTACACACATTTGTATCTCAACAATGCAGGCAATTTTTGATTTGAAATTTTTTGACGATAATTTATATGAAAGCACTGCAAATAAAAACAAAATTAAAACAATCCCAATTTATCAAATCCAAAAATCTACACAAAACTTTTTATTAAACTTATCCAAAAGAAAGTTTTCAAAATTGTTTGATAGAAGAAGAAAAGTAGATTATTGAAGTGGATTTATTTATTTATTCACAACATTGTCTAGTTTTGTTTTAAATTTTGAAGCAATTTTTTGGCTAGAGCCAAAGTCAAAGTGTTTAAGAAAATTGTCAACGCTCAGCTCAATTGGCCTTGATTGAACTCGTAAAAATTTCTTGTCGTAAAAGAATGTCACAAAATTGTCTACTCAGAGATTTTTGAAGCAGTTTGTGCGTTGATGAAGCCTGCAGCCAGAGAAAATGCTATGTACAAAAAGTTAACTTATTTATTTCAAGTTTTTTTTTTTTTTTTATATTTGCTCTGCACTTGCAAACATTCTAGTAGAATTTATTTTATGACCTGCTACGCGAAGTTGCTCAATTGTTGCAGTAAATTTATTAGAGAAAAACAACCAAACTATTTAAAATATTTTAAAGATAGATGAAAGAATGCAGCTATTTTCATATATATTTTAAGTAATTTCTAAAATAATATAATCTAAATTTTTGTTATAAAGTTTTGCTTAATTATCAACCAAGTATAATGCACTCTGAATAAATTTAAAACATAACCTTCAATTGCTTATTATAACATTATAATAACAATCTCAGCAGGATTTTGATAATTTGAATTATTCTACAAATATGCATAAATTTGAATATTCAATTAATTTAATGGCACTCCTGATATGCATTTTACATCGAGATTAAATGTCATTCAAGCACCTTTATGTGCCAATTGTCCTTGACTGACTTTCAACAAATGCATCAACTTGTTAACAACCTGTTATTGCTAAGCTTAATTAAAAATGTCATTGCAAAATTTTGACACGTTGACAGTTAGCTAGATTTCAGATTTGTTTTGTTTGTCGTCGTTGCATCCTATGCGCAATATGTTGTTTGTGTGCGTTACAACAAAACACGTCTCTTGCGGCCTGTCGCAAGCAATGATAATGTTTGTTAAAGCAACAATGAGTGTGTACGAGCAGATATGTGGGCACACGAGTATCATTTCGTATAATTATATTGAAAATACCAACATGAACACATTAACATATCATTACCTTTTTCAACATTACAAAGGATAAGAAAAAATAAATTTTTAGGACATAAAAACAGCCTCAATTTGATACAAATAACATAACTAACATCAAATTAAGTCAAGCAGAAGTTGATTTGACTAGACCTTGACTTGAGTTGACCTTAAGTTGACCTTGAATTGACCTTGAATTCATCCTGACATGCACTTTAATTGACCTGGGCTTGACTTGACTTGACCTTGAATTAACCTTGGCTTAAACTTAAGGTGACATTGAGTTGACTTGATTTGATTTGATTTGATTTGATTTGATTTGATTTGATTTGATTTGATTTGATTTGATTTGATTTGATTTGATTTGATTTGATTTGATTTGATTTGATTTGATTTGATTTGATTTGATTTGATTTGATTTGATTTGATTTGATTTGATTTGATTTGATTTGATTTGATTTGATTTGATTTGATTTGATTTGATTTGATTTGATTTGATTTGATTTGATTTGATTTGATTTGATTTGATTTGATTTGATTTGATTTGATTTGATTTGATTTGATTTGATTTGATTTGATTTGATTTGATTTTATTTGATTTGATTTGATTTGATTTGATTTGATTTTATTTGATTTGATTTGATTTGATTTGATTTGATTTGATTTGATTTGATTTGATTTGATTTGATTTGATTTGATTTGATTTGATTTGATTTGATTTGATTTGATTTGATTTGATTTGATTTGATTTGATTTGATTTGATTTGATTTGATTCGATTTGATTTGATTTGATTTGATTTGATTTGATTTGATTTG
>OY282644.1:27738726-27790747 GCA_958299015.1 Tetanocera ferruginea
TCAATTTGATATTGAAATTTTTTTTAAATTAATTTTAACATAACAACATTATGTTGAAAAACACGGAGTATTTAGCTTGGAAGGAATAAGGTCAAAATGATTTGTAAAAAAATTATAGATCAATAAAGGCTTCATTAAAGATCGATTGAAACCCAATGAATATGCCCCCAATCATTACTATTTATTGTTACATCGATCATGAATTTGTTAAGCAATAGAGTCATCCACACAAGCATTAACGACATTTTTTTAAATTCATTAAAACTTGAAGATACTCTAAAGAGGACGTTCTCTAACCTAATCATTGTCGATAGCTTGATTGCAACACTAAAAGGAAAGGTGATAAGATTCTTCTATACCAAGTTTAATCCCTGTTGGTCATGTATAAACCTTTTTATGCTATTTTCAAAATTGTAGATTGTGTGGGAGTTGGGCGTGTTAGTGAGCGGATCGTTAGTGAAAAATGGTTTTTAAACAAAATTTACAAAACAGTACTACGTAATTAAAGAAAGTTAATAGCGTAGGAAAATTATTTGACCGGGATTCGAACCCGGAATCACTGGGTTGGCAATCAAGCACGATTACCACTTGACAACCGAGGCCGCAAATTGTCAAACTTAGCTATTTTGACACAATCTCCGTTGATATAAATATTGATGAGAATAATAAAATGAACTTATATTACGTTCCTGCCTATGCTTACTTTCAGTGAGAGCGGAGTCTCTAATTAAACTGGAAACTATCTCAGCTTTCGTAGAATTGCAATATTCTGTAGTGTTGATATATCACTTCTCAGACCATACTTCACAATGATCGAAAATATGACGAAGTAGTCATTTTAGCGTGTTATCACATCTGAATCCTTCTTGATTAATACAGATTTGGATCGATTTATGTCAATGTTAATGTTTTTGAGAAGCTTTCATAGCATTATTTACTAAACCTCTGCATGACTGCGCTTGAAAACGTTTCAAGCCACTCGTTTGTGGTGCAAGCCTTTGTTATGTTTTGCTCTCATCAATGAAATCAAGCGTAACACTACAGAGAGCACTCGTCGCTTTAGCAGAACAACAACAAACAAACACAAACCGAATCAATGTTATGCACGATTCGACAAAGAAGAATCACTGTTGTCAAATGAACTGTTTTTGTTTCTTTCTAAAAAGCATTACTGTTCTACCAACATAATTCGATAAAAGTACAATTTTCGCTATTTTCCAAAAACAAATGTTGCCGTGTGCTCATAAATCAGTATTTTGATTAAGAAAAAGTAAAATATAAATTTTTTAAATAAAAACTTACCCAAGAATTTTGTTTTTACGGTTTTTATAATTTAATTTTTGAATTTAATGTTGTGTTTAATATTTCTTAAAGCCTTGTAAATATGGTGTATTTTTGAGGAAAAAACGCATTTTGTTGCATTTTTGGTGAATTTTAGAATTGAAAAGATGTCAACACTGAGAAGAATGCAATGACCGAATGTGATGTGATGTGATGTGAAGTGATGTGATGTGATGTGATGTGATGTGATGTGATGTGATGTGATGTGATGTGATGTGATGTGATGTGACGTGATGTGATGTGATGTGATGTGATGTGATGTGATGTGATGTGATTTGATGTGATGTGATGTGAAATTTTTGATTCAGTGCCTTTCTTTATTTTTAAATTAAACTTATATTTCTTAAATGTTTTCATGTTTTGTGAATTACTGACATTTATCATAAAAGCTCTGAAAAAGGTGTAATTTTTTGAACCAAACTCAACTGCTTATCATTTCTGTCTTCAGTTCTCAGTACTCTGTTAACTAAGCCCTTAGCCCTAAGTCAAATGTCATCATTCTTCAATTATAATTTTACTCATTTCTGTTTCTTGTTCTTATTTCTAGTTCTTTGTCCTTTAATTCTTTATTTCTTATTATTTAGTTCTCAGAAATCAGTATTTACCTTTCTATCAATGTGATGTTTTCTGATGTGATGTGATGTGATGTGATGTGATGTGATGTGATGTGATGTGATGTGATGTGATGTGATGTGATGTGATGTGATGTGATGTGATGTGATGTGATGTGATGTGATGTGATGTAATGTGATGTGATGTGATGTGATGTGAAGTGATGTGATGTGATGTGATGTGATGTGATGTGATGTGATGTGATAAGATGTGATGTGATGTGATGTGATGTGATGTGATGTGATGTGATGTGATGTGATGTGATGTGATGTGATGTGATGTGATGTGATGTGATGTGATGTGATGTGATGTGATGTGATGTGATGTGATGTGATGTGATGTGATGTGATGTGATGTGATGTGATGTGATGTGATGTGATGTGATGTGTTGTGATGTGATGTGATGTGATGTGATGTGATGTGATGTGATGTGATGTGAAATTTTTGATTAAATGTCTTTCTTGATTATTAAATTAAACTGATATTTCTTAAATTTACTTCATGTTTTGTGAATTACTGACATTTCTCATAAAAGCTCTGAAAAAGGTGTAATGTTTTGAACCAAACTCAATTGCTTATCATTTCTTTCTTCAGTTCTCAGTACTCTGTTAACTCAGCCCTTAGCCCTAAGTCAACTGTCATCATTCTTCAATTATAATTCCCCAATCCTTACTTATCAGTACTTTTTACTCATTTCTGTTTCTAGTTCTTATTTCTAGTTCTTTGTCCTTGATTATTTATTTCTTATTGTTTAGTTCTCAGAACTCAGTATTTACCTTTCTATCAATGTGATGTTTTTTGAAAACATGATACGATAACAAGTCTCGGGGTCGAAAAGAACATGTATGGAGTTATAATATTTATTTACACACAGCAAAATTGATTTTGAAGTGATTTATTTGTTTTGAAATGCTTCAATATTTATGCAAGTGGCTAATCACATTTTTAACTTCATTCAATTTAAGCTTTTTAATAAACATATATATAATATACAAATGTATTCATAAAACAAACATGTACAGAGAAATGTTGCTACATTCGACGTAATTTGTTTTTTTGTATTGAATGCTAAACATTTATTCTATAAAATCAGGTTAAAAAAGAAATAAATATTAAGTTGAAGATTTATTTGCATATGTGAATGAGTAAAGTAGACTAGTTGTAACTGATGTTGTTGTTGTTGTTGTTGTTGTTGTTGTTGTTGTTGTTGTTGTTGTTGTTGTTGTTGTTTTTGTTGTGTCTCTATTGGCAGATTGACTGCCATGCCCGTCTTTATTGAGCATAAATAAATCTATATCTATGCTTGATTTGCATATCAAGCGAGCAGCAAGTAGTAGTCAGAGAGAACTACAGCCAACAGCAATAAGAACTTAAAAGGAAAAATAATGTAAAAAAAACCAAGCACTATCTTTGGAATGCATTTACAACTACATACATAACTATGTGAATAGAATAGAACAGCTAAGAAAAAGCATTTTTAACATACTCAGAAACACTTTTGCATGCTTGCTTACATATTTGCAGGTCTATTTGTGTGTATATGTTTTTTTTGAGATCTTCTCGACATAAAGCTTGAAAATAAACTGAGTTACTCAACAAACATTTGCCAATTTTTGCTTTCTTTTTATCTCAATTTTTTTTTTGCTACGACTAAAAGCAAATTCTGAAGAATGAAAGTAGCAAATGCAAAACATTTCATGTACTTTTTAGCCAAATTGCTGGTTGTATCATCTATGTTGACAATGTGGCCCATTAAAGTGCTGTTATGGGATACGTGCACTTCAAGTTATGCTTTACTTTTATGTTTCTGTGTTGCATTAGTAGCTCGTAAAGCGGAAGCTCATTTTTACATTTGTGAAGCGCAGCAAATGCTTAGGTTTGTGAATATAGCATAAGCTTATGCAAGAAAGTAGCAGTTTACTTAGCAACAAATTAATTTCAAACAATATTGTTTGAGCGAAAAATATGCAATAAACAATATTGAAAACAATATTGAATAATATAGTTCATTTTGCTGTGACAATCATTAAAGCTATTTGAACGCATTATTATTTATAATAATTTTGCTTTTCTCTTTGTGTTTATTGTATCAACTTTAACCCGTTTCTCATTGACATCATGTGATTTTTCGCTTAATGCATTTTGTGCGTTAACACTTTCCACTTTAATATCTCTGCCACTTTTCGTTGACCTGGCTATAAAAATCATTTCAACGAATGTCCTGGAAATAAAAACTGAAATTATTAAAACGCATGGTTATATCTTTTAATGAAAAAGCAATAAAAAATATCCAGTTTGCAGCAGCAGTTGCTGTGACAGTATGGTTTGCTTTGTTGCTGTTATTGTTTTATATATTATTTTCTACTATCTTTCAGTTATGATGTCAACGTATAAATGTGAGGTAAATAAAAGTGCCTGTATAACTATTTTATTGTTGCGTTAGAAAATTATAAGTTTTTCAAAACAAAATTTTTCAAAAGATAATAAATGCAGAAATTTTTAATGTATTTTGTGCATATTTGAAAAACAAAGTGAATGTTCATGTTTTTTTTTCCAAAAAATATGTCCTTAGAATTGAATATAACCAAAATAATATCATTATGAAATTTTATAAATTACGTATTCAATTTTCAATAACCCAAACTGTCAACTGTGAAAATTCATATCGAAATAGCATGATTGATGAACATCTGCTAAAAGGCAGCAACAACAATAGTTCATCTATCTGTCTCAAAAAATACTAAAAATTCCTATCAAAATTTATTCAAATATAAAATAAATACTCCCTCTAACAATATTTCATATACTTAAATAACTTTATTGCTTTTAGATATAATTTCGTAAATTATTAACCCATTAACACCTTATGTTACACCATCCACTCCAATCGACTGACTACCTTATTTTTTGTATCGTAAATGCTAGTTTATTTTTCTTTCGTTTACAAAGAGAACATTTGTTTGTATTTATCACTTCCATTTAGGTTAACATTAGCGCAAACATAAAATGTTAGCAGTAGCAACTATGACCTTGATTAAAGTGTGCATATTTTCACCAGCTGTTCTCGTCTGTTCGTTCAACTTTTAAACTTTATGAGTGCCATTTTGAAAAGTTTTTTTTTTTATTTTATTTTCGCACTTACAGTGTAGTGCTTTTTTAACCAAAAGCAATACGAAGATAAACATTTGGCAAACATAAAACGTTTTAAAAACTTATGGTTTCGACCAATTTGCAGAAATTTTGTGTGTTAAGTTATTATACAAATTGGAGTGAACATTTGAGTAAATTTAACTCATGACTTGGGTCAAAAAAAAGAAAACAACAATACAATTCTCTTCTAACCAATTCTGTCGTGCGCTTGATGGCGCCAGTTGCAAATTCCAAGCGTTGTCAGGTTAGTCAACACTTCGTCCATCCCACGGAGATTCGGGCACTCTTGTTTATGTTGGCTGCCACCATATCACTAGAGCATTCATCCATTCGTTCAACATGTTCTAGTCAGCGAAGCCGCTCAATTTTTATGCGCTAGACTATGTCGATGTTGGCGTAGAACTCATACAGTTCATTGTTCGAATTCGGTAATCGCCATTGATGCTTATTGGACCAAAGATTTTATGAAAGATTTTCTTTTCGAACGCTTCCAAAGTCCTTTCATGGAAGCAGCTCAACGTCCAACTTTGTGCTTCATATATTGGACGGGCATAATTATTGACTTATAGAGCGTGAGTTTTGTTCGTCGCTGTCCTTCGTCTGAACTCAATCCTGATATCGTTGGAGGCGTTAACGATATCTTTTATTCCAGCTTAACAAAATCCTTAACAATCTAGAGGCTTATGTTGTCAACAGTGACGTGATTTCCAACACGCTGCACAGTGTTCCGTTTAGAACAAGCTAGTTGGACAAAATTATTTTTGTCGTAGAATTACGTCTTACAGCACGGTTTGAATGGAGTCGTCTTTACAGATTTTTTCAAGGCCATGAAACGTTTTTGAGCAATATTTTAGGGTATAACTACAGCCTTAATTACTCATCGTTCAAAGATAATATATATGCTAATATATCAGCTATATTGTACTCTTAACGAATACCTTATTTAGGATTTTGTCACTTTATTATTTAAGTCACAAAAAAGCAAAATCTAAGAAGAAAAATGTACGTTTTTGCATAAGAAAATCAATTACAAGCTGCTTTTGGCTTGTGTTTCGTTATTTTACTCGTGTTGTTCTTTTAAGCGAACTGATCAGGGCATGCTATTTTGGGTTTTTTTGACGATCCCGGGATTTTTGGGATTAAATATTTCAATTCTGGGATCCCGGTCTTCGACCCAAGATTGAAAAAGTATTGAAACAAATTTAAAATAACTTTACAAATCGTAAAATCGAGCTAAAACTAAAAGTAACTGAAGCAGCCGGAAATAATATATTTTTCGGAAATCCCAAAATATTTTTCTACAAGAAAAAGGAACATTTCATGAGATCAAGTCGTTATAACTTATAAGTAACAAAATAACAAATGAAAAATTCAAGTACCTACATGTGTTAGTTAAAAACAAGTAAAGAAAGTCTAAAGTCGGTCTAGCCCGACTATGAAATACCCTAAACCTACTTTTTCGAAATAAAAAAATGTACCCATACCAAGTTTTATTCCTGTATCTCACATGTTAATGCTTTTAAAATGTTTTTGCTATTGTGGGTTGTATGGGAGGTAGGCGCATTTGTGGACGGATTGCGCCCAATTTAAAACATCGTAGTTTTGGTATAAAATGCATACATAGGGGAAGAGTGGCATGAAAGAGCCAAGTTTTGAAAGAGCCATCTTGATTTACGCTGTAGTTTTCATACGAATGCTTCTTAAATTATAATTTTTAAGAAGCAATACTCGCCATATGGTACCCGCGAACATTTGACAGTTCACTGATAATAAACGACGATGGTGTATCGTATTTTGGATTTCTTCATCATTAAGTTAGTTTTTCAGAACATTTTATTTGTTTTGTGACGTCTTCACCTTTAAAACTAACAGTAATATTATTTTACTATAATTTTATGGATATATTAGGCCTACCAATAACATATTTATTTTGCCGGAAAAATCTTGATTCCATACTAATTTTTGAGGTTATGTTTCTTTGGACAATATGTTTTGAAAGAGCTGGGTTGCGGTGGTATGAAGAAGCGTAAAGGAAGTTTAAATTATTTTTGTCAAAAATGTTTTAAAGTGTTTTAAACCTGTTATTTTGTTTTTGGAATAGGTCTTATTATTATAGATTTTCTTCAAAGCGATTTCATTTTTTTGCTAAAAATATTTTTGAGTTTTTTAACTATTTTTTGTTTTTAGTTTTGAATTTTTTTATTTATCTAATTTGTTTTTGTAAAAACAATACTTTTTATAATAACAATTAATATTTTTAATAAAATATTCGTTATTTTTCGTGTTAAGTCTAGTAATAAGAAGATGGCTCTTTCAAAACTTTGGTTGGCTCTTTCAATGCCCATGTGTTATGAAAGAGACGAATTTCATGTTTTTTATAAATGGCTACAAGTCCAAGAATATTGTTGATTTTGGAAAATATTTAATGGTATTACGTTCATAATTGAATGAGAAAATACTTTTGATACAAGAATTATAATTTTATTAATTATTTTTATATATTTTGTAACTTTTTTAAAACTGGCTCTTTCATGCCACTCTTCCCCTACCAAATTTTATCTCTATGGGTTAAACGTAAGCTTATTTATAGTTTTTAATTTTTAGAATTGTTTCGGAGGTAGGCGTGTCCGTGAGTGGATGACGGCCATTTTTGAAAAGTCTTCGGTTTATTATAAAAGACATATAAACCAAATTTTATCTCTGTAGGTTAAACATAAGCTAATATATTAAGTTTTCAATTTTTGGGTTGTATGGGAGATGGGCGTGCCCAGTGGTGGACACCCATTTTTCGAAGACAACTTATTTTTGATATAAGATACATACCCAAATTTATTGTTGTTACTCGTTAGTCAATTATGAGTTCATTTATGTAGTTTTAAATTTTTATATTGTAAAGGAGGTAGACGTGTCCGTGGTCGGATTCAAAAAAATATTATCCTTATGTTCATAGGAACGCTTCTAACGAGTTTCATTTAATTATGTCAATTCTTTCTTCTTATCCTGTGTTTATGGACACACAGACGGACGGACAGAAGGAAAGACGGACAGACGGATATGAATAATTCGACTCACAAGGTGATCCTGATCAAGAATATATTTACTTTTCCGTACCAGACTCGCTTTTTTCTATGCGTTACAAACGTTATAGAATATACTGTATAGGCATCCGTGCGTCCGTCTGTATATCCGTCTGTCTATTGTCCGTAAACACAGTATAAGAAGAAGGAGTTGAGATTATTGCATGAAACTGTAAATCCTTCATATTTAAGTTTCATAAGCGGATTGCGTGTATGTAATTCATTGAAGTAGTTCCATTTGAATGCTTATGACTTACATAATGACAACGTATCATAATGCTTATGACAACGTGTAGTAAGTAGAAGAAACATTGTTTTATGTTTTTTTTTTTTGTTTTTATAGCTGCTATTGTTGTTGTGTTGTGTGGTTGGTTGTGTGGTTAATGTCTGTTACTATCACGCGATGGGGTATTATTTTCATACCCACAGAGAGCAAAAAGTGTTCTTTAATATTGCATCCTTTTGGTATAAAAGACGCAAGCAAAATGAAACATAAATAATATGGAACAAAATTTAAAGAACATGCAAATTCTTAGATCGAAATATGCATTAAAAAAATTAAAATTCACATTTTGACACTAGGGGCCCCTGCATGCTCGAGGCCGTGGGCTGCGCATCCCCCCAAGGCTCCACCCTAATCTGCCCCTGGGTGGATGGTATTCATCAATAGTAGCTAGATCATGGACGGTCCTCTTCGAGGTCCTTTATTTGTGTAAAAAAAAAAAAAAACGAAATGGCCATTTCAGGCCATGAAAGGACGTTGACCGAGCTTCTTATGATCAATTGTGTTGTGTGTGTTATTAAATGTATGCACACAAATGACTGAGAACTGGACCAGCATATTTTATGCCGACTCCAAACGGCTTAAGTTCATGTTCTTAAGAAGCTTTACATGGCATTAATTACTCTCTGAGGTTTGCCATTGTCTGCAGAGAGGTGGTGACCGATCAGAAAAATTTTTAATTGAAAAAAAACTTTTCGCCGCGGTTGGGGATCGAACCCGGGCTCAGAGCATGCTAAGCCACACACTTAACCTGCATGCCACGTTCACCACAATTTAAATCGGCATTTAATCAAAACATTAATTTTTGCACATTTGCATCTAAAAGTACTACGAGAAACAAAAAATACTTAAAAATTAAACAAAAAATTTTAAAATAAAAATTTAACACCTTGGCGTTTCTACAAAACAAAATTTAAAACAAGTGTGTTTAATTTTCAACTATAAAAAAACTATTCCAACTAAAAAATCCTTCCTTTTTTTAATGTTTTCTTTTTTTTTTGTTTTTTTTTTTTTTGATTCGCCAAGGTAGTGTAGAATCTACATGGATACATATAGACCGTACTATACGCATGCACGACTCACATTCTAAAATCTGTCTGGATCAACTGGAACACACAAAATGCACCTTCTTTGAATAAACAAACAAAATCTGATCCAAAATCTGAATACAACGACCATTTTTGAATTTTTTGAATTGGTTTGACAAATTTTGCTCATGAGATAAAATAAAAAGAAATTATTTATTTAAATTTTTAAAATATATGAAATCCAAACTTCATGCAATGGAGTTAACATTAGATATTCTGTGGGTCTCGGGGGTAGCTGATTATGAATCTGATGCCAAAAACTCGGAAAAGCTTAAGAAACGGCAACGAAAAAATTATGCTTTAAAATATTTGTTTTAAGTTAAAAATTTTTGTTTCAAATTTGTCTTAGAATACATGTTTTTAAACTTAAGGGGATTACTCTGAAATTGTATTTAAAAACAATGTTTTAAGCACAAAAACTTTTGTTTAAATTAAATGAATTTATTTCAAGTTCTATTTCAAGAACAAATTCGGTTGATATAAACACAATCTTACTTAATTTTAACACATATTTCTTTCAGTGTAAAATAATATTTGATTTCATTCAATTTTAATTTTTTTATTAAAAAATTTATTTTTTCGATTTAAAGCCTAGTACTCTGTTCAGTTTCAAGTGAAATTTCACTCAAATTTCCATAAAAAAAAAATAATATCTGTGAAATATGCGTGAAAATTTTCGCAACATGTTCGTGAAAGTTGTACTCTGTTCCGTTGTGAAAAATACTTGCAACATTTCTCTTGCAATATTTTTTCACGACAATTTAATTGAAGTGCTTATTTATTTTGAAGTGAAAAGTGACAGTTGTCGAAAATTTGTTGGTTTTTTTTGTATTAATATTTCTCTATTTTGAAAAGTAAAGCATGATTTTCTCAAATTTTTAAATTTCTTCGCAACAAATATTTGTCAGAATTTTCAGGCAACAAAAAAATTAATGTTGCGAGCGAAATTTCACGCAAACGAATAGAGTACTAAGCTTAACTGTGGAAAGACTTTCTATCAACTTGTCAAAATCGCATCGTTTGCAACAAATCATTTTCAATAAATAGTTTTGTTATTTACGACAAACGTTCATCTGACATGAAGATCGTTGCACATTTTTTATATCGGTGTGTATATGTTTTATATCAACACAAAGGTGTCTAAGGAAAATGGACGTCATCCGCTTACGGACACGCCCTCCTCCCATACAACGCAAAAATTGAAAACGCAATAAATAAGCCTTTGTTTAATCTACAGTGCTAAAATTTGACACATATGTTTTTTATAACAAAACAAAGATTTTTGTGAAAATGGGACATCATTTGCCCACGGACACGCCCACCTCCCATACAACCCAAAAATTGAAAACGCAATAAATAAGCCTCTGTTTAACCTACAGAGCTAAAATTTGGCACGTATGTTTTGTATGACAAGAAAAAGATGGTTTTGAAAAATGGACGTCATCCGCCTACGGACACGCCCACCTCCCATTCAACCCAAAAATTGAACACAAAATAAATAAACCTCTGTTTTATCTACAGAGCTAAAATTTGACACATATGTTTTTTATAACAAAACAAAAATTTGTTTGCAAAATGGACATCATCTGCCCATCTCCCATACACTGAGCTAAAAAACAACGTAAAATCAAAGAAAACCACTTCAATTCAAATATTTTTCGGAACAATTTGGCACCAAACACGAAAATATTCAATTTGAAGTGTTTCCACTTCGAAAAACACAAATCTATTTTGATGTTATTTCCACTTTAAACTAAAGTTTTAAGCACTTTGAAATGAAAAGCATTCCACTTCAATTTAACATGGATTTAGATTTAATTCAAAGAGGAATCATATTCAATTAAAATATTAACATCTCTATTTTAAATGCTCTGTAGCTTTGATTCCAAATCGTTATCTTAATGAATCAAAGTGAAAATCACTTTGAATCCAATCCTCAACATTTTTGATATCAAATGGATACATACAAATAAGTTAAACAATATTATTTTTTTTTTAGAAATTTCCTTTTATTTGGTAATATAAGAAAACATTTGGTAAATTACTTAAACTAATTAGTTATTTGGTAATTCGTAAATATATTAATCAAAAATAGATTGTATTATGTCGAGTTTCAAGCGATAACTTTGTACCTTCAATATTCATAAAATGCCGCCTTGTTTCCTCCATAAAAACAACTTCTCTCTGAATTGAGTCCGGAGTCCAATGTTCACAATGCTTCTTTAATGTCGGCTTCTGTATTGTCACTTACTGTTTTTATTTTAACACATGAACTTAAACACGATTATTTTTTTCAGCTTCCGCACTTTATTTCAGAAAATTAAAACTATTTTAATATTTTATTTTGACACATGAAAGTATGCAGCTTCAAGTTGAAGTGTCTTTCACTTTAAGACAAATATTTTTTACTTCGTATTTTTGGATATACTTCATTGAAAATAAGAATAAGTGCATTCATCATTATTTTGAAGTTTTTCTACTTCTTTTTCGATATCAAAATGTTTTCATATTTGATTTGAAGGTTTTCATGGTAAATTTAAGGACGCTTTTTTAAAAATGGAACAACGTAAAATTGATGCGATATTATTTAATTTTAAGTTGTGATTTTTCCCTGAGTGTACAACCCAAAAATTGAAAACGCAATAAATAAGCCTTTGTTTAACCTACAGAGCTAAAATTTGGCACGTATGTTTTTTATGACAAGAAAAAGATGGTTTTGAAAAATGGACGTCATCCGCCTACGGACACGCCCACCTCCCATACAACCCAAATATTGAACACAAAATAAATAAACCTCTGTTTAATCTACAGAGCTAAAATTTGACACATATGTTTTTTATAACAAAACAAAGATTTGTTTGCAAAATGGACATCATCTGCCCATCTCCCATACAACCCAAAAATTGAAAACGCAATAAATAAGCCTTTGTTTAACCTACAGAGCTAAAATTTGGCACGTATGTTTTTTATGACAAGAAAAAGATGGTTTTGAAAAATGGACGTCATCCGCCTACGGACACGCCTACTTCCCATACAACCCAAAAAGATTAAAACTCAATAAATAAGGTTATGTTTGTCATAGAGAAATTAAATTTGATATGTATGTATTTTATACCAAAACTAAGGTGTGTTGAAAAATTGGGAGTAATCCGTTCATGAACACGCCCACCTCCCATACCGAAAACACAATAAAGGCATTAGCTGTGAGCTCATATTTAAGTTTCATAAGCGGATTGTATGTATGTAATTCATTGAAGTAGTTCCATTTGAATGCTTATGACTTACATAATGACAATGTATCATAATGCTTATGACAACGTGTAGTAAGTAGAAGAAACATTGTTTTATGTTTTTTTTTTTGTTTTTATAGCTGCTATTGTTGTTGTGTTGTGTGGTTGGCTGTGTGGTTAATGTCTGTTACTATCACGCGATGGGGTATTATTTTCATACCCACAGAGAGCAAAAAGTGTTCTTTAATATTGCATCCTTTTGGTTTAAAAGACGCAAGCAAAATGAAACATAAATAATATGGAACAAAATTTAAAGAACATGCAAATTCTTAGATCGAAATATGCATTAAAAAAAATTAAAATTCACATTTTGACACTAGGGGCCCCTGCATGCTCGAGGCCGTGGGCTGCATCCCCCCTAGGCTCCACCCTAATCTGCCCCTGGGTGGATGGTATTCATCAATAGTAGCTAGATCATGGACGGTCCTCTTCGAGGTCCTTTATTTGTGTAAAAAAAAAAAAAAAAAACAAATTGGCCATTTCAGCCCTTGAAAGGACTTTGACTGAGCTTCTTATGATCAATTGTCTTGTGTGTGTTATTAAATGTTTGCACACAATTGACCGAGAACTGGACCTACATGTTTTATGCCGACTCCGAACGGCTAAAGTTCATGTTCTCAAGAAGCTTTACATGGCATTAATTACTCTCTGAGGTTTGCCATTGTCTGCAGAGAGGTGGAGACCGATCAGAAAAATTTTTATTGAAAAAACTTTTCGCCACGGCTGGGGATCGAACCCAGGCTCCGAGCATGCTAGGCCACACACTTAATCTGCATGCCACGGTCACCACAAGTGTGTAAAGATCCTAAATTGCTTTGCTTTGGAAATATGGAATTCCGCATAAAATGAATAAAATTTTGGTTGGTGTATTTAAATAGGGATGGGAATTGCCAATTTTGTTTCTACTTCTATGAAGAACTGCGTGAAAATTGCAAATCTCTTGTACCTTAAATCTCGAAGAAACAACGTCATCTTTAAATATAGTCGTAAGATATCCATCAGTTCTACGTTTGATGGAGACTGTGAGAACCAAATCGATCGATTTAATATTTGGTAATTGCTCATCTCATTTGTTTGCTATTAAAAGAACGACGCATTTTGTTTGTGAATTAAAGACTGTCCCAGAAATAACTGTCCTTTTGTTTTTAGGTTATTTATAAAAGTGTTTACCTCTATAGCAATATAAAAAAACTACTCATTAGTAAAATAAACGAGCTACTGAAAAGATGTCCTCTCAACAAGAAGAAAAGCGGAAAGCAATTATTTGCAAATAACTGGAAAATCCAAACACCACGTACAAAAAGATCGCTAAGGAAGGTGGCGTGTGCATAAAAACTGGTCGAAGGACCATAAAACGATACAAACAGTTTACCCCTTTATCAAAAACGCCAGGCTCAGGGAGAAAAAGTGGTCCAGCGAGCAAGCTGTGGCCCTGACCTTTAAGTGGCTGTTTACTCAGACTCCAGGCACTTCGGTTTGAGATATGCCAGCAAAAGCGGGAACATCGAAGTCAAGTGTTCAACGGATTAAAAAATTGTACAACCTAAGGAGCTATAAAGTACAAAAAGTACCTGATAGGTTAGAAGAAAATGACGCCGAAGCCAAGAGGAGGACTCGAAAACTGTATCGCGATTACCTGCTCGAATTTGATTGCGTGATCATGGACGATGAAACGTACTGCAAAGCGGATTTCAAGCAGTTACCTGGACATGGATATTATACTGCGGTAAGAAGGGTTGGAGCATGCTCTAAATTAACCACCGCAAAAACATACGAAATTTCCAAAGAAATACATGGTGTTGCAGGCCATTTGCAAATGTGGCCTTCGAAGTAAGGAATTTGTGACATATCGCACAATCAACACCGAAATTTACATCAGAGATTATTGTCTGGAGCGGCGTTTGCTGACTTTTATACGCCAGCACCAAGGTTCAGTACTATTTTGGCCTGACCTAGCAACATGTCCCTACGCCCAGAGAACGATGGATTACCAAGCTATTAATGTCACTGTGGTACCAAAAGAAGCGAATCCTCCGAATTGCCCCGAACTTCTTCAAATCGAAAGGTATTGGGCTTAAATGAAAATAAATCTTAAGAAGACCAAACGAACTGCGAAAAAACATCGAAATATTTCGACGTAAATGGCGTCGGACATACACTAAGGTCAATGAAAGGACGGTAAAAAACCTAATGGAGGACTTTAATCAAAATGTGCATCATATTTTTAGTGTATTTTTTCAGTGTAAATAAAATTTTGATTTATTTTGTAATGTTCACTTAATAATAAACTGAAAGAATTTAAAAAAAAACATTATTGGTTTTTTTACAATAAAAAAACACAGAAGGACAGTTATTTCTGGGACAGTCTTTCTGTACAGTTGTTGTTGTTAAATGAAAAAACAACAACAACAACAACAACAACAAATTGGCCATTTCAGCCCTTGAAAGGACTTTGACCGAGCTTCTAAGGATCGATTGTGTTGTGTGTGTTAATAAATGTTTGCACACAATTGACCGAGAACTGGACCTACATGTTTTATGCCGACTCCGAACGGCTAAAGTTCATGTTCTCAAGAAGCTTTACATGGCATTATTTACTCTCTGAGGTTTGCCATTGTCTGCAAAGAGGTGGTGACCGATCAGAAAAAATTTTTATTGAAAAAACTTTTCGCCACGGCTAGGGATCGAACCCGGGCTCTCGAGCATGCTAAGCCACACACTTAACCTGCAAGCCACGGACACCACCTAAATTAAAAAACAAAACCAGAAAATTCACTACAACTTTGATTAGTAAAAAAAGTAAGTAGTTCAAACTTAAAACTTAAACAAGTAAAGAAAATCTAAAGTCAATCTAGGCCGACTATGAAATATCCTAAACCTACATTTCAAAAACAAAAAAAAATTTATTGTAAATGGGCGTATCCGTAGGCTGATGAAGCCTTTATTTTATATGCATTTAAATGTTGATGAAAAATTTACACACACCAAGTTTTATTCCTGTAGCTCACAGTTAATACCTTTATTGTGTTTTCGCTATGGGAGGTTTGCGTGTTCATGGATGCATTACTCCCAAGTTTTGAACACACCTTAGTTTTGGTATAAAATACAAACATACCAAATTTAATTTCTCTATGACAAACATAACCTTATTTATTGAGTTTTAAACTTTTTGGGTTGTATGGGAGGTAGGCGTGTCCGTAGGCGGATGACGTCCATTTTTCAAAACCATCTTTGGTTTGTTATAAAAAACAAATGTGCCAAATTTAAGCTCTTTAGGTTGAACACAGGCTTATTTATTGCGTTTTCAATTTTTGGGTTGTATGGGAGGTGGACGTGTCCGTGAGCGGATGACGTTTTTTTTTCGAAGACATCTTTGTGTTGATATAAAACACATACACACCAAATTTTATTGTTGTGGGCTTATTATTAGCTGAGTTATGCAGTTTCAAATTTTTGCGTTGTATGGGAGGTAGGCGTGTCCATGGTCGGATTCCAAAAATATTCAATAGTGCAGATCCTTGGGTGCATGTGACCATGTGTACCAAGTTTCATTCAATTATCTCAACTCCTTCTTCTTCTTATCCTGTGTTTACGGACAACACACAGACAAACGGACGGACGGACATGAATAACTCGACTCACGAGGTGACGCTGATCAAGAATATATATATATACTTTTCTATACCGGACTCCCTTTGTTCTATGCGTTACAAACGTTTGCACAAAGTTAATATACCCTCACCTTTCAGGTTTAGGGTATAAAAAGTAGTCAAAAACTTTTGAAATTTTGATGCGCTGCAAAATATCATAATTTATTTGTTTTGTTTATCTTTGTGCATTAAAAATGTTAAATTTTATAACGGCTTCAATTACATGAATAACATATCTTCCACAAGCTGTTAACATGATGTTATGTTTTACTGTATGTTATTAACTTAACAGATACCGAGGAAACTGTTAATTGAATTACTTTAAATCTTGCATTAGTGCAACAGTTGAACTGTTAACGCACTGTTAATGCTATGTAAATGCCATGAAAGCATCTTCGAAGGTAACGGTAACATATAAAAAGCAAAACAATGCTTCTTACCATTTCAGTTGACGAAGCGCACTTTAACGTTCACTAACGGTATACTGTGTGGTACGGCAAAACGTTACGAGGTCGTTAAACCGAGGTGTATGTAATTCAAATGGGCGAAGAAAAAAAAAAATAACAAAACAAAAAGGCAATATCAAGAAAATTAAAAAATGACAAAATATATGAAAAAATATTGCTTATCAAAAACAAAAAAAGTTAACAACTTTTGTTGCTAATGTGAAAAATAATACAAAAAAGGCAAAATAATAAGAAATTGCTATGAAATTGGAAAAAGTGAATATTAAGTACTATACCAAAAATTATAAAATAAAATTAAAAAAAATCAAACAATAATATGCAGCAAGAAGAGGCAAACAAATTGGGCTCAAAGCTAAGCGTTATTTATTAAAATTTAATAAACATGGTGCAAGACAACATTAAAGTCTGTCAAAAATCTTGCTGTTTTTAAGGCAAAAAATTCGGTTTTTATGTTCAAGTTAAAATATTAACGTTAACGTATCGTGTTTGCCACAAAATGTGGAAAAAATCCGAGCTTTCACTTGTTGGCAGTCGTAAAAATTATGTGAATTTAATCGACGACCTTGAAAAAAGTTGGCGCCAATTTAAAGTCACGTTTTAGCTGTTATCGACAAATCCATAAAACACAAATTCACATTCATGCACCTCGCTTAAAATAGCGTTTCGCACGCTTTGCTGCAGCCGCGTTAATGACATCCGGTGAATGGGATCTACGTGCTCTCAAGGCGCTCGAGGCCGAGGAACAAAAAGAATTTCTGCGTCTGAGCCAGACAAATATACTTGAACCGCCACCGCCGCCAACGGTCATCAGTCATTCTCTGACGCTGACGCCGCAGCATCAGCATCCATTGCTGCCCACCATCAGTGAGTGTCGCAATGCTGCTGCAGCTGCTGCCGCAACGCCAACACAACGCTTGAAATTTACGCGCGCGCTTTCGCTGTCCGCGCACTCGCTCGTTTCCACACAGCAGAGAAAGCAGAAGAAGTCTTCACAGCAGCCGGTGAACACTTCGAAGTCTATAGGCTCACTTTCACCGCCACAGTGCAGCGCCTCGCCGATCTATACGCCACCGCCTATACGACGCTGTGCTACCTTGCATCATAGAGCAGCAGCACCGCTACGCAAGCACTATAAGCAGCTGTTGCGCCAGGAAGCACGCAAGGCGGAAGCCTTAGCTGGTGGCAAGTCGCCACAATTGCAACGCATAAGCGGTACCAACAAAACTTTCTGGAAATACGGCGCCAATTCAACGGCGGCATCAATTGTTGGTGAGGTGCGACGTCAGAAACGCATTAACAACAACGACGACTCCGACGATTTGGGCAGCGAGGAGGCTACCACTTTAGGTGGCAGCAGCAGCAATAATAATAACAACATCATCGACGACAGTGCCACTGAAACCGGCTCCTGTAGCGTACCGCTTGCCGCAGACTCCATCGAAATGATGCGTCTTATGTTGAGCGCTGCTACAAGTGCTGTCAGCAGCAGCGTCGCATTGGCAACCACGCCGCCTGACATTGCCGCAACTAGTGGCAGTGCTATTGATGCCGCTATTGCCGCTGAGCCCCGCCAAAAGAGTGGCCAGAGTCATGCTAGCAGATTCTTCTCGCTTGCACGTTATCCCTTGAAACTTTCAGCAGCTGCTGTTGCCTCGTGCGATGGTTTTGATGATGTGGGTGAAACTGTTGCTTATGAAGCTTTTCAACCGACAGGCAACAGACGCAAAAGCTTTTCAGCTGCTGCTGTAGCTGTAGGTGGTGGGCTGCTGAGAGCCGGCCAGACCAATAACAGTAACAACAATAACAGCAGAGAGTGTAACAGTGGGCCAATAGCTGCTGTTGGCAATAGTCAAATGTTGTTGTCGGCCAATGCAACACAACTGAATCATTTAGCAAAATCAACAAATTGTAGCACTTTGAGCACAGGCGCTGGTGTTGGCCTTAGCCTGGGTGTGAATGTGAGTGGTTACCAGAATTTGGCAGCACACTCACATCCGCATCCTCATCCACATCCGGCACATGCTGCTGTTTGTTTTGGTTCAACGAATGTTTTTGATGATGAGCTGGAGCAGCACATCAAACACTGTTCCTGCTCCTGCAATCATATGGGTTATGGCAACTCGATGGACTATCAGGTGAGCCTATTGTGGGAATTTTCATATGTGTTTGTGTGTGTGTGGGAGGAGTATGTATTTTTGTTGTCTGTTTACGTGTGCCTCTACTTTAAACGGCATGCTTAGTTGAAGAATTATGCTAATGTTAAACAATTTGTTGCCTCGTCTGTTTCTTTGAACAGGCAGCGGCATTTTTATTTTTTTTTTTTTTTTGTTCAAACTAACCGGCCAAATTTATCGCTTTAAGAATTTTAGCAGGAATTTAAGTTAGCTTAAGCTTGTGGTTGACTGTTATGGCTAAACATTGAGCGCTATGGAGAAGAAAACAACAACAGGTTCAAAGAGATGACACGTTATGCTGTGTAGATAGCACACGTTGTTATTACCTTGACCTTGTAGTTTACTACTGAAATAACTGTCAGTTGATGCAGCTATTGATGATGGTAATTGGCCTTGACCAAATATTTAACTATTAAATTAACACCACTTTATATACTCTCTGGGAATCTATAAAGAGAATTTAATTATAATAATGAAGGACATGATAAAATTTGAAGAGCAATGAAAATATAACTTCAATGAAGTGGAAAAACCATATAAAATTCTAAAGACCAAATTGATATTTTTATCGAGTCAATACACAGTACACTAAGAAATTAGTTACGTATACTTGATTTTAGTTTCCAAAGCAAAACTTATGGGCTGGCTGGTCTGAGTTAGGAGTTATGGAGCCTGAAAGATCCAATTGTTCATATTAATTTCGGCAGACAATTGCAAGAAGACGGTTGCTTCTATGCAAGTGATGTCTAAGCACCGACTTGAGATGAAAATACGAGGAACATTTTTGACAAATTCTGCAAACTTGTATCTCCTCTTATAAATAGCGTTTCTGAAAGTTTAAGCTAGATCAATTCAGCTAAACACTTTTTTTAACCAAGGTGGCAGTAACCTTTAAAAGAGCTTTCTTATGAAATGCATATGTTCAAAAAACAGTATAGGTTCTTAAACAGCTCTATATCATTAGAGGTCTGGTTCTCAAATAATGACTGGCTCTGCAGGCAAGGAATTTTTTACATCATAAGAACTAAATATTTATTAGTTCTTATGATGTAATATTACTAAATATTTTAAGTTTTTGGAAGCTATTTTTCATTTAAAGCTAGTGGATGTCACCCGGTGTTACTCAGGGTTGTGGCTCGAGCACAGAAAAAGGACGATTTTCAAAATTGCTCTCATTTTAACGATTTTTAAATTATCAATGCAATTTTAAAATTTTTAAATTATTGTTTTTTGGGGTTTTGCCACTTCCTTCCGGCGAAAGTGTTTGCTCAAATTTCCGCAAAACTGTACAAAAAAATGACATCTTCAACGTCTTGATCTGACGTTTGGTTTCTTAGGAAAATTGTCACCCACACTCAGAAAAAAACACATATCTTTTTCCGGTGAAAAATTTCTCTATTTTCGATAATAGTAATTTTCTCTTTTTCAAATAAAATTTTCTTCAATTAGAATAAATTTTTACATTTTCGAAGAAATATTTCTTCACTTCTAGGAAATGGTAATATGTATTTCAATGTCACTTATAATGATAAATATTTTTATCGCACAAAAAAATTCTCATTTATGGAGAAAAATTTATTGAAAATGAAAAATTTTTCCTATGCTTTGTTAAAAAAATTCACTATTTTTGAGAAGTATTTTTTTCAATAAAAACAAATGTTTTCTCAAAAATAAAAATTATTTTTCTCTAAAATCTATATATTTTTATATATTTCTCATTTTCATAGAAGCTTTTTATCATTTTTAGAGAATTTTTAGGATCGCATTTAGAGAAAGGCATTCTCTGGAGCAAAGTCTATACCATTTTTCTCTAAATATGATGCTTTTTTTGTCATATTCCGAGTTTGAAAAGTCATTTCGGGAAAAATGCGGTTAAAGATTTTCTTAGCAATTTTATCTCAAAAAATTACAATTTTAAAAAATCCTATAAGCATCGATTCGATTTTTGGATTGTCTTCGTTCAACTTCGGTTTTGGTCGATACTGTTCGGTTAATTTTTTTAGCATCTTTATATAGCTTCTGCTGGCATTCGTTAAATTTTTTTTTGTTTCGTTCGTCTTTGTTTCTTGATTTCGTTTGCCTTCGGCTCATTCCTTGATTTTGGTCGAAAGAACTTTTAAAAGCTCATGATCTATTTCAGTAACACATACAAATGCCTACCAAGTTTTATCAAAATCAGTTCATCCGTTTTGACGTGAATGAGCCAAACATAGTTGATTGAATAAAGCGCACTCTCGCGAAAGTTTTCTGAAATTGAAATAGTCTCAATTCTGTTGCAGGCTTAAGTTATTTCACCAAATTTTAGTTATATCGGTGAAGTCGTTTAGAAGTTATTGAAATTTTTATATATTTTATGTTTGGGTGCAGTTGAACGTTCATACCAAATTTTCTTTGAAATCGGTTGAGGCGTTAAAAAGTTATTGAGTCTTAAAAAAGGAATTCTACTTAAAGCGCCCCCTTGCGGAAGTATAGCCTATGTTATTTTGGGAGCAGTTGAACCTTCATATAAAATTTCGTTGAAATCGGTCTACGCGTTAGAAGTTATCACAGAGTGCCACGCCCACATAATCCCGCCTACTTTTGTGCACCCCTATGTTCTTTCTCTCTATAAAAGGTACTTGTTGTCCAAATTTCAGCTCAATCGGATAAACGGTGCGCGAGTCTATACGGAAGAGACAGACAGACAGACAGACAGACAGACAGACAGACAGACAGACAGACAGACAGACAGACAGACAGAGGGACAAACATTTGATTTTATATATTAGAAGATGAACAAATATCTAATTTTACTTTTGTAGCTTCGACAGAACCCTATTTATATAGTTTTAAATTTTGGGGTTGTATGGGAAGTGGGCGTGTTCGTGGGTGGACGACGCCCATTTTTCTAACACGTCTTAACTTTTATATAAAAATAATAAATATCTAATTTTACTTTTGTAGCTTCGACACAAGCCTCTGTATATAGTTTTCAATTTTAGGGTTTGTCTGGGAGGTGGGCGTGTTAGCAGTTGGATGAAGCCCATTTTTCTAGCACATCTTATTTTTGATATAGATTACACAAATACCGAATTTGTAGCTTAAATATTTCCTTCTTTATGGAGTTTTCATTATTGGGGTTGTATGGGAGGTAGGCGTGGTTTTCATTCGTTTTAGCCCATTCTCGAACTTGATCTTTGTTTTTTAGAAAAAAGCTTTAATATCGAATTTTAGTACGATAGCTTTAAAATTACGGCTGTAATCGTGTCCACAGACGGACAGACAGACGGACATGGCCAACTCAGCTCAGGTGGTGATGCTGAGCAAGAATATATATACTTTTCTATACCTACCATGCCTCCCTATGGGCGTTACACACGTCGTGACATAATTAGTTGGAGTATAAAAATAGCTCCGAAAGGAATCACCTTGTTTGAAACCTTGGTTGTTATCGAACGCAGGGGAGAAAACCTTTCCAATTTTCATTGAGCTGCTGGTATTGCTCAGTGTCATCTTGCAAAGACCTATTATTTTCGTAGAAATACCAAATTCAAATACGATGAAGTATAGGTGTCTCCTTATTGGACTGTCGACGGCGGCTTTAAAATCGACAAAAAGATGGTGTGTGACGATTGGTTTTTCGAGGGTCTTTTCCAAGATTTGTCGGAGCGTCAAGATATGGTCGATAGTGGACTTTCCAGGTCTGAAGCCACACTGAAAAATACAATTCAGTTGGTTGACGATGAGCTTCATTCTATCACATAATACGCTTAAGAAGGCGTATCCCACGAAAGTTGACACAAATTGTGGGATCGCCTTTTTCTTGTGGATTGCGAAGAGCATGCTGAGGCTTGGAATTTATTCTTCCGACCATATTCTGCTTAGAACCTTGTAAATGCATTCACACAAAGCTTCGTTTCTGTTCTTAAACAGTTCAGTCGGTAGGCCATTGGTTCCTGCAACTTTGCTGTTTTTGAGCCGAGTTATCCTCTTTAGAATAGATCGGCTTTAAAACAGTAAAGCCACAGTCGTCCATAATTTATGTTTCCAGGATATCATCTCTGTCGGCAGAATTGTTGTCAGCGTCGCCATTTAAAAGACTAGAGAAGTTTTCCTACATAATATCAGTGTACTCTGAAAATCTGTCAGTAGATTCCTATTTTAATTCTTGCAGGAAGATGCTCATTTTTTTACAACATCAGCCAGGCATCTTATCTTTTAATTTCTGTCTCTGTTCCCTACACTTCTCTCGGTATCGCTTCATTGCAGAACGTGTTTCAACTGACGGCAGGGTGGCTTTGTAGGCGGCGTCCTTCTCTGAAGTGGCGTCTGAAGTGGTTTCGGTGGTTTCGGCGAGGGCGGTGATAGCCTATCACCTGTTCGGCAGCCGTACGTATAGAGTGGAATATATGCGTTCACTGCACGCATATATCGTTGATCGGAGGAGTGCTTTCTTGATACATTAGTGCGAGTCAAGGGGTTAAGACTTTGGCTATAAGTTTTGAATGCAGCTTGCCGATGTCAAGCTTTGTGTGAGTAGAATTGCAAGCATTCTTAGCTGCGACATGATCCGAGTTTATGTTGGTATCGTAGATCGTGCGTACGTCTAGTACACTGGATGAGTGCTTTCAGTCAATCAAAACGTGATCAATTTGTTTGCGTGTTTTTTGATCAGGGAACAACTGGATGGACTTATGAATAATGAGACGCTACGGCAAAGTCAATAAATCTCATTTCGTTATTTTTCTATCGTCGTGGAGACTGAACTTTCCGACTATTGGACCCCAAATGTATTTTCCTTGTCCACCTTGTCGTTGAAGTCCTCCTTCTATTGCATTTCTTGGATTGCAGTGATATCTGCTTTATATCTTTCCAAGATGTCAATTTATGGTGGGACATTCCAGGTACATATCCGTCAATTGTTATCCGTTCTTCTTTTGCGGGAGTCGTCATCAGATTTGTGGATGAGTATTTTATTTACTCTTTTTCGTTGCATTGAAATGTTTTTCTATGTGATGGGCTTCAAAGCCAACGCACAATTTAATTTATTTAAAGTAAGAAACCTAATGTATCACATTTAAAAGTGTTCGGTAATCTTGCTCTTTGTCATACCGCCCTAAATAGAAACCCCAGAACTAGGACGTTAAAGTGGTAGAAGGTATGTTCATTGCATACACAGAGAGCATCAAGGGTTAACAGGAAGTTTGAAATCAGACGCAGTGTAATATTTAAAAAATAAACCTTACTTACTTAATTAGATGGCGCTTACAACCGTTGGTCGGATTTGGCCTGGTCTAAGAATTTGCGCCAGCCTATTTTATCAACTGGTGCTTGCTGGCACCTGTTGGAAACTCCAAGCGTTGTCAGGTTATCCAATGCCTGGTCTTTCCAACGGAGATGCGGTCTTCCTCGTCTGCGTTGGTTACCGCTGGGTACCAAATCCAATAAAATTTTTCGCTGGAGCTTCGTCGTTCATTCTCTCGACATGACCTAGCCAGCGAAGCCGCTCTATTTTAACTATACGCTTGACTATATCGATGTTGGCATATAGCTCATACAGCTCGTGGTTCCATCGTATTTGGTAATCGCCATTGACGCAGATTGGAATATAGATCTTGCGAAGAATTTTTCTCTCGAACGCTCCCAAAGTCCTTTCATCAGGCCCTGCTCAACGTCTAGGTTTGTGATGCGTATAGTAGGATGGGCATAATTATTGACTTATAGAACGTAAGTTTTGTTCGTCGAGAGAGAGCTCTGCTTCTCAAATGCCTACTGAGCCCTAAGTAACACCTGTTGGCAAGAGTTATCCTTCGTTTTATCTCAATACTGATATCGTTGGAGGAGTTAATGCTGGATCTTAGGTAAACAAAGTCCTTCACTACCTGAAAGGAGGTGTTGTCAACAGTGACGTGGTTTCCAAGACGCTGGGACTGTATGTTTGTTGACACAGATACTTCGTTTTATCTGCGTTCACTGCAAGACCCATTCGACTCGACTCTTTTTCTTCAGTTGTTATATTGCAGTAATGAAAGTATGAACCTTTCATCCTGTTGCTTTTTTTCACACAAAAATTTCACGTTTATAATTATATTTTCGAAATAAAGAAAGGAAAAATATTTTCGTTCACGTTTTAAAGAAATAAATTTTCCGTGTATACTTTTAGGATGAAAATGAAATGCTTGAAAGACATGGTTTGTGTCTGTGATATATTAGATACAGACCAAAACCCGTTCAATAATTACAATTTGTTTACCTGTTATCATATACCTATGTGGTGTAACGGCGCGTTACAAATAAAGATAAGTTTATTTTTTTCTATGATATTGTTATAAAAAAAAAAAAAAAAAAAAAAATTAAATTAATAATTTGTCTTGCCCGCCGTAGGGATCGAACTCAGGCCGACCGCATTACATGAATATGTTTACTTATAATGTTATACTTATTAAACCTATTATATATTATTTTTATTCCTTAAATTGTTATTATAAATGAATTATTTTTTTTTTATTAATTAAATTATTATTATTATTTACAAAAAAAAAAAAAAAACAAAAACAAAACAAAAAAAAAATATTTTTTTAACGACCGCTGCGGGGTTCGAACCCAGGCATATTTAGTACAAACAAATAAAAAAAAAAAACAAAAGTAACAACTATTGTAAAACTAGATTAAGAAACAACATACACACACATACAAAACACCTACGCACAAACTATTGACAAAAAATTTAAAACACGCAGCCAAACTTCGATTGATGTGCCCTTCCAATAATATGATTCACAACTGCTTTTGAATGTCAAATGGTTAAGTAAGCGCAGATTGTTGCAACTTGGGTGACTCGTCGGTGCATAACCTTTCATACGTTTCACGACCATACCTTACTTCTCTGGAAGTTTTTATGGTACTTTTTTAAATCTTGTTTTTTTTTTTAAAAATAAAACTTCGGTGAACTTGTAGTCGGAACTTGCACTAATCTGCTTTTTCGTCTACCCTCCAACCGAATGCAAACCGTTCTGCCTCTGCCTGCTGTGCTGCCTCGCTGCCTCGCTTCTATAAGCCTTTCAGCTGCCCTCACATCAGAGCACTCGTCATATATTCTATTTGCTTCGCCGCCTGAACCTCGCTTATGTTAAGCTGCTCAGTCGCCCTCGCAAAAGCTTTAATTATTTACTTGTTCTGCTTGCTGCGCTGCCGGAACCTGGCTTCCTCTAAGCTTTGCAGCCGACCTCACACCAGAATTGCGCTTATGGGTAATTTTATTTTTTTTTATAATGCGCCACCGACTGTTTACTACGTACGCTGCACTGTTTACTTTGTATATATTATCATAAGGATTATATTAAGTGATTGAATTTGTACAATAAAGATTGAAAATATAAAATCATATTCAATTGTGTACTTAATTACTGAAGGTTGAGTGGATCTTTCAGAGAACCTTGGAGCGGCTGAGTTTTACCTCAGCCTTTGATAAAACCACGTCACAGTGGCATAATTGAAGCGCTTTTGACTCTTTTTCGATGCTCTGTTGCGACAGTCCGGGTTCAATTCCCGCTTGCGGCAATAATTTTTATGTAGAAATTTTCATATAAATATTTGCTTTTGACATTTTTTATAAGCTTCACGAATAAAGCGATCTTGAACACTTTCATATTAATTGAACACGTTACCAAAGCGTCACGAATAAGAGACCTGAAAACTTCTCGCGCCGCCAAAGAAGTTGCACTTCAAAAATCCCCAAATCTACATATCTCTGAAAAAACCAAATCAGTTTTGAAATTCTCACTTTGAATGGTTTTGACGTTAAAGAGTTAATATGTTTTCATTGACGAAGAGAATAGAAAAGGAAATTTTCCAAAATAAGTCAATTTTTTCTTCCACAATAATGAATAAAAAAGTGGTTTAAGCTTGAGTCTTCTGTAAGATGGTGTTGAATATATTAGAGATTATTTTGGGCGAATTTCATCAAAATCGAAAAAAATTTCGATGTACTACTTTGCATAGCGTGCAAAAGTAAAACGTGCAATTAAACTCCGAATAAGGCTTTCCGAACTTAGGAGCTTATAAACGCCAGTTGTATTCTTAGAAAAAAAAAAAAAAAAATAAAAAAATAATATAACATTTATTTCTCTCCTCAAACTTCCATTCAATGAGTTTTAAACTCGACAATAACTGTTGTGAAATCAACCCATAGCATTGTTATCAAACAATCTCTTATTAGATAACAAGCTCATGCCCTTGAACATAGCCACTACAAACAATGTTGCTGCTACCCACATTATAAAGATTCCGCATGAAAGGCTGTGAACATCAAACCAATTTGGTATGTATTGAAATTTTTATTGTTTGCCCTCAATGGACATTTGGTAGCAAAATATACATCTGTGTCATAACTATGGAAAACAAAGCAATTTGCCTTTTTTTTTTTGTATGGCTTTGAATATTAAGTTTGACCTTCAAAAAGTTGCCATCCTCTTTGGACATAAGAATGTACACTGACGATGAATTTTTTGTAGGATTTTGTGTAAAAGTTTCATTTGTATATTATCGACTGTACTTAATGCTATGTACAATGCTTTTAATGCGCTTTGGCAGTATTAAAAGCTTTAATTCATTTAATTTAATTCAAAACTAAAACGAATAGATATTAATTTGAAGCAGGTATGCTTCAAATAGAAGGATCAAGAATTCAACTATACGTGATAATAAGTCTGTCATGCACTTTTGGATTTTTAACTTAAGAACATATGAGCTGCATTGGGCTCAATGTGTGCTATCAAATGGCGAATTAGAAAAATATCACTTAAGATTTATGAACTAAAATTTAACTCCTATCCCAATTCGGTAGTTGTTAGCACACATTGAGCTCATGGCAGCACACATGTTTTTTTACTTATTTAGTTTTAAATCTAAAGTACTGGTTAACCTTTTTGAACTCACATTTGACATGTACAACAGGCTTTAATGCTTGTACTTGAAGCCTTGAAGCTGTGAAGGTGTTATTTAGCTCTTCAACTAAGTGTGTAAATATATTTTACTTTCAACTTTTTAGCTACTCATCTAAGCTTAATTGTTTGGAGCTTAAGCTTTCTATGACAATAAACAAACAAACATTGTTAGTTGAGAGAGAGAGAGAGAGAGTGTTAAATAGTGCTTGTAATAGATGATATCTTTCTATTTGTCTGCATAAATTAATGCAGAGCTTTCTTAACACTCCTTCAAAGAAGTGTTTGTTCTTTCGAGTGCTAGAGTTAAATCAAGCAAGAGTTTTGCTTTTCATTTTGTTGTTCTTGCTTTTTTATTTCAACAATTTTTCTTCTTTCATAAACTGTGCGCTCCATTAATTTAATGGATTATAACAAATTGCAATTATTTGCACTTATTCTGCATTTCAACTTGATCCTGCCGCTACTCCACTTTCTCTGCACTTCTTATTTTAGTGCTGTGCAAGCATTATGGTGCTGTGTTATCTAAACGCTTTGTAAACTGTTAGCTGTGAGCTGTAAACTGAGTAAAAATGTTTATTTTTTTTCTTGGCTGTTTTTGTTTCTACATCACTTTTTTTTCGACTCTTCTTTCCATTCTTTTAAAACAACTCCATGATTTATGTGAGTTGTGATGGCAGTTTCTAGGATTTATGCTCGTTTTGATGGTTCTTCAAGTTCTGTTGGAACTTATTAAAAAAAATTTGATACATAATTTTTTTCAACAGAAATTCGCAAGAAGCAAGGACAAGAAGGAGTGCCGGAGAGTTATTTAAAAGCAAGCTATCGCTATAATTTTTCAGCTCAAAAGCTGACTTTAATGTTTTTTAAAAACAATTCACTGGCATTGAGTGAAATTTTGCTGCCCAAAATTTCAACAAAAAAGTTTTGTTTAATTCTAAAAATATAGAAATATTATTTTTTGCGTTCTTAGAAAATACAGTTGTTTTTTAAATAATAAGTTTACTTATTTCTCTTTCTCTCTCTCTCTCTCTCTCTCTTTCGTTTTTTTGCCTTTACACACATTACGAACTACATTTATTTAAATAAACTAAAGTAATTAAAACAAATATAAAAACTTTATTAACACACACAACTATATTCAAAGCACCAGACCGGCAAATGTACACAGCAGCATAGCTAGCAACTAATTTGTTGTGACTCTAAACAAACATTTGTTTCAATTATTTGTTTTAATTTTATAAATTGACTGTGCATACTTTTAGGCGGCAGCAGCACAAGCTTTTGCCGCATGCATATGAAACTTGCTATATAAACAAAATTACAAATATGTGTTAGTGTGTGCGTTTTTTTTTTTGTTCGCCTGTATGTTTATGTTATTGTTTGTGTGTGTGTGTGTGTGTGTGTGTGTGCACAAGGCATGTGCACAAGCCAAATATGTGGTGCTTGTTTAACTGTTGAGCAGTTGTAACGCTTTTATTATAGTTTTATAGCGCATTGTTGGTGCCCAAGAAACGTACATAACAGTAAATGTGCTACTAGGGATTCCACTTAATTAAGTGAGATTAAGTACCAACTTCAAGTGCAAATGAAATCAAAGAATGCCATAGAATTGTGTATATTATGTACTCAAAATAAACATCAAATCATCAGAATAGAACTTAATATGTTCTAAATCTTGTGAGAAATGTTGTCCAAGTTGAGTGTGTGTGTTGAAAGCAGTGCTCTTTAGAATGCGTGAAAATTTGATTTGTTATTGACAAGTTTGTTAAGGGGTTCCATCACTTTGGAAATCGAAATTATTTTTATAATCTTTTTTATATCATATCACTTTTATTTTTTATATCATATACACATCTAAAGGGTGATTTTTTAAGAGCTTGATAACTTTTTTTTAAAAAAAAACGCATAAAATTTGCAAAATCTCATCGGTTCTTTATTTGAAACGTTAGATTGGTCCATGACATTTACTTTTTGAAGATAATTTCATTTAAATGTTGACCGCGGCTGCGTCTTAGGTGTTCCATTCGGAAAGTCCAATTTTGGGCAACTTTTTCACCGACAAATTTTGTTCAGCGATGAGGCTCATTTCTGGTTGAATGGCTACGTAAATAAGCAAAATTGCCGCATTTGGAGTGAAGAGCAACCAGAAGCCGTTCAAGAACTGGCCATGCATCCCGAAAAATGCACTGTTTGGTGTGGTTTGTACGCTGGTGGAATCATTGGACCGTATTTTTTCAAAGATGCTGTTGGACGCAACGTTACGGTGAATGGCGATCGCTATCGTTCGATGCTAACAAACTTTTTGTTGCCAAAAATGGAAGAACTGAACTTGGTTGACATGTGGTTTCAACAAGATGGCGCTACATGCCACACAGCTCGCGATTCTATGGCCATTTTGAGGGAAAACTTCGGAGAACAATTAATCTCAAGAAATGGACCGGTAAGTTGGCCACCAAGATCATGCGATTTGACGCCTTTAGACTCTTTTTTGTGGGGCTACGTCAAGTCTAAAGTCTACAGAAATAAGCCAGCAACTATTCCAGCTTTGGAAGACAACATTTCCGAAGAAATTCGGGCTATTCCGGCCGAAATGCTCGAAAAAGTTGCCCAAAATTGGACTTTCCGAATGGACCACCTAAGACGCAGCCGCGGTCAACATTTAAATGAAATTATCTTCTAAAAGTAAATGTCATGGAAAAATCTAACGTTTTAAATAAAGAACCGATGAGATTTTGCAAATTTTATGCGTTTTTTTTAAAAAAAAAGTTATCAAGCTCTTAAAAAATCACCCTTTATGTGTGTCACTAAGCTAATCAATTCTAAACGGACCAATTTTGATGAAATATTTTGTAAGTGTTTGAATGAATCCTTAATTGGTTAAAATATTCAATTGAACCCAGTAGGTGGCAGAGGAATTGGGTTTCAGGATGTTATTGTTATAAGTTATTTTATTTTTAAGGATTTTCGATTATCATAACAGCTATTCTGTATGTCCGCTAGTATAGGTTATTATAAAATTCTAGTGAAGTATAGGATATTTTTACCATTAATTCCACGGAAGGATGAAACTCATTTTTAATTTTTTACTAAAATTGCACAATTCAATATATTGAAAATTAATCACTTACATAATTTATATAGCTCATAAAAATATGTTATGATTTTTCCCCCCTGATGACTATCGTAATTCAATGAGTTCCACAGTGGGAGGACCAAATATAAGAATCCTCTCAAAACCTTTGTTGAAGCTGCCATATTATACTGAATAATCTTTTACTAGTATCGCCTGGGGTCAAAATTCGACCAATTTTTTTGCTTGCCTATTTTTAATTACTAGAGTTTGATAGTGGCTGAAATTCGACCTTTTCATTCTCTGTCGATTCGATACAAAATTAATGTGAAAAATAAATTTTTTTCAGAAAAATTTGACAAAAAAATCTTTAAAAATATTTGGTGCACTCTAAGTCATTTAAAAAATAAAATTATCAAAATCGGTTGAGTAACACGTAAGAAAATGGTTCTTAGCAGTTTTCTCTACGCCTATTTAGAATAGATATTAAAACGTGAACAGTAAACATTGTCGAACTTTTTTCGAATTAATTAAAACTTAATATATATAAATCTTATATCATTTAAAGGTACTGTTGCACAGATGTACAGAATGTATATATAAATGATATATCTGATGGAGGGGGTTTCCAACTTCCTAAGAGAAATTCAATTTTTGAAATTTTAAAAACCCACTCGGTTATCATTATGAAATTTGGATTTGACGGAGCTCTTGAGTTGGTCGAATTTGAGTGTTTTTCCAAAGGGTACAATTTCTTATAAAAAATTTAGTTTTATTCATTCATCAATTGTGAAATTTGTAAAAAATGTGCTTTTAATTAAAAAATTGTAGTTTTCATGTCAATTTCTAGAATGAATTATAACGGATTTTCAATTTTTCTAATTATTTCTAAAAGTTAGTTAAATTTCCTTTCGAACGTGAAAATAAAAGTATAAGGATGTGTTTGAAACATTCCAATTAAGTAAATTCCAAAAGGGTTTTGAGCTATTAATTTTAGTTTAGCCGTGAGAAGCTTCGAAACAAAGATTTTCTATAATTTTAAACTTTTTGGTTGATTCATTAAAAAAATTGCCAAAATTGCGAAACAGACGTAAGGATTAAAATTTTTTTTATAATATATTAGTAATATATTGCAAAAAGTAATAAAATTCAATTTGAGTGAATATACAAACATTTATAATTTAATTTTAATAAAATTCTAAAAAAAAATAGAAAAAAAATTTTTGGAAATATGGAAAAAAACCTCACCTGCTGCCGCATTAGCACATTGCCTAAATATGTCTCAAAGTATCTTAATTAAGAATAAAACATATTAGCTGCTACAAACGTGCACTTTTTTATAAACGATTTTTAATTGAGTTACAAACGAGTGTACAAACGCCAAATCGCACGTGAGAAATGTGCGTGTGCATAACAAATATTTCTTTGAAATTTTTATAAAAAATTCGCATTATAAAAATTGACAAAAAATTGAAATTACATTTTGTGAGTTATGAGAAATATAAGTCATTTAAAAATTAATACAAGTGCTAGTTTTTTAATTATCGAAATATGCACGAATTACTTTAACTCAGCAACACTATTTTCTGTTTTGTTTATTATGTTTTGTGAATTGCCGTTACTTTTGAAAAGCATTCAATTTTTAATAGGCGTCCGCCATGGGTGCAGGGGATGAAAATTTCCCCCAATGGCCTAAAAAGAATAAAGCGTCAACGCTTGTAACGTTGTATTTTTTTCGCGGTTAGAAGTACTCTTCCAGATGTTTTAATTGAAAAACTGAAAAAGCATTTTGGAGATTTATATTTAAAAAAACCTTCATTTAAAAAACCTTAATATAATCTTAATTTTTAAATTTAATTTAAAAAACCCCTGTGTGCTTAAAATATAAACTTTGTTTTAATTAATAAAATGCGTTCGAAATTTTATTTTTCGTAACCATATGTAACACTTTTTATAGCGTTTAATCATTATGGGAATCATTATATGGGAAGTGGGCGTATACGTTAATAGATTACGCCAATTTTTTGTAAAGTCTTAGTTTTGATGTTATATACACACATACCAAATTGCATTCATGTAGCTCAAGTATATGCCTCTTTATAGAGTTTTACTCTTGTGGGTTGTATTGGAGGTGGACGTGGCTGTGAGCGGATCACGCCCATTTTTTGTACACACCTTAGTTTTGATGTTACATATAAAAATACAAAGTTTTATTGCTGTAGCTCAAATATATGCCTCTTTATAGAGTTTCACTTTTGTGGGTTGTATGGGAGGTGGGCGAAGGGCAAAGCCGATCTTGATAAGATTGAGTGTGGTTTTGGATAAAATTTTATGTTCCTAGGACAACTCCTTCTATTTTTGTCCCTCATCCCATAGACATCATTATACTGTGGGACGTGACACCATCAAACATTTATTTTTTTAATAATAAAAAATAAATATTTAAAAAACCTTGGTGGGCGTGATAAAACAAAAACTAATCGACCGATTGTAATGTTGTCTTAATTTGAATACGTTGTTTTACATTTGTCGATGCATGGAATGAACTATGAACAAAAAAATCGGTTTTATAGTTTTTGAGTTTTTGGCCGATTTTGGCCAAAAAATCTTGAAAATTTTCGAAAAAACGCAGCCATTCGGTTATTTTTCAACCAAAATTGTTTCTTCTAGTTCATTCCATGACGGTTTTGATGTTGATAAAAACCCGGTGTTTAGTTTTTTTTTTCGATGTCCCAGTGAGTTGTAGTCAAGCCCGCCATGGTTTTTTAATGTTTTTATACCCTAAACCTGAAAGGTCAGGGTATATTAACTTTGTGCAAACGTTTGTAACGCATAGAACGAAGCGAGTCCGGTATAGAAAAGTATATATATTCTTGATCAGCGTCACCACGTGAGTCGAGCTATCCATGTCCGTCCATCCGTCCGTCTGTGTGTTGTCCGTATACACAGGATAAGAAGAAGGAGTTGAGATAATTAGATGAAACTTGGTACACATGGTCACATGCACCCAAGAATCTTTACCATTGAATATTTTTGGAATCCGCCTACGGACACGCCTACCTCCCATACAAAGCGAAAATTGAAAACTGCATAACTCAGCTCATATTTAGCCTACAACAATAAAATTTGATATGTATGTGTTTTCTACAAACAAAAAGATGTCTTCGAAAAATGGACCTCATCCGTTCACGGACACGCCCACCTCCCATACAACCCAAAAATTGAAAACGCAATAAATAAGCCTCTGTTTAACCTACAGAGCTAAAATTTGGCACGTATGTTTTTTATGACAAGACAAAGATGGTTTTGAAAAATGGACGTCATCCGCATACGGACACGCCTACCTCCCATACAACCCAAAAAGTTTAAAACTCAATAAATAAGGTTATAAGGTTTGTCATAGAGAAATTAAATTTGGTATGTATGGATTTTATACCAAAACTAAGGTGTGTTAAAAAATTGAGAGTAATCCGTCCATGAACACGCCCACCTCCCATAGCGAAAGCACAATTAAGGCATTAACTGTGAGCTACAGGAATAAATTTTGATATGTGTAAATTTTTCATCACCATTTAAATGCATATAAAATAAAGGCTTCATCCGCCCACGGAGACGCCCATTCACAATAAAAATTTTTTTTTTGAAAAGTGGGTTTAGGGTATTTCATAGTCGGCCTAGACCGACTTTAGACTTTTTTTACTTGTTTTTAAAATAATTCCAGTAGCCATGTATGTAAATAAAAAAATCAAATAAATTTTTTTGTGTAATATTTTTACTAAAAAATATATATTTAATTTTTCAAAATGATATTTTATTTTTTATTCAACTTTAGGCATTTTTAAACATTAAAAGAAATTTTTTTTGAATGTGTCACGTCCCCTTAATACCTTAATACTTAATATATTAGGTGAGCAATAGGATTCCATAAAGTTTTCAGTATATTCTGAAATTTTGTTAATCTTTTTCAATGTGGCGGACACCAAAACGGTACAGATAACAAAACATAGTAAAATAATAAAAATATCAAAAAAAAATGTATTTTGACTTAGAATTACGTCTTGCAGAACGGTTAGTATGGGACCGTTTTAAAAGATTTTTTCATGGTCATCAAATTTTTTGACTAATACTTTAGGGTATATCTCAGCCTTTAATACTCATCGTTCAAAGATAAAATATATCCTGCGCTGAATGAATATCTAATTTTGGATTTGGTCCAAAATGCATGTGCTTATATAAGAAAATCAATCATCAGCTGCTTATGCTTTGCCTGCTGCTTTCTTTGTTCTTGTTTCGTTGTTTTAGCTTGTGTTGTTTTTGTTTTGCACGAACTGATTGGTTCGCATTGGTAAAAGTTGGTATCATTGTAAGCATTGATTCGGCGCATTGGGCTTATGAAGGCACTACTGTTCTAGTTTACTAAGTGCTCTATTTTGACACGAGAGATCATGAACCTCTTTTCAACTCAGTCAATTAACTCAAACTGTCAAATTTTACGAAATGGGTCTGAAATCCGGTTCGATTTAACTCGTATGAAAACGAGTTGGATTATATTTCGTTTTATGCTTTTATCCAATAGATGGCGTCACATTTTCATTTTTGTTTTTAAAGCAAATTAATTTGGATACCACATCCCACTAGCACTAGCGGGTGGAGTTCGCAAACTATACGTCGAACAGGGACGAAAGTGTAGCTCGCAAACTAAATATCGGACAGAGACGAGAGTGGCACTAATGGAAAAGACATGTGCTCAGCGTGAAAAATAGTCACCATACGATTTTTTTTTAAATCGGGGTCTTTATTTTATTTTGAAATTAGTAGTTAAACTGACTGTAGCTCGCAAACTATATATCTGGCAGAGAAGAAAGTAGCACAAATGGAAAGTGCATTCGCTTTGCCTTCTTTTAAATTAAGTCAATGAACTCAACCTATCAAAGTTAACGAAATGATCGAAAAAATTTGACATTTTGCTTGTTTTTTTTTGCTTGCTTATTTAATCATGCTTACTTTTAACTTTTTCATTGTTTTGGCTTAGAAGAGGTTACAACTTAAACGGATTTCTACGTCTACACTTACGATACTATCGAAACTGTTTAATTTTTTATCATTGTTTTAGGTTTATTGATAGAATACAAAAACAGTACGTAAATTTTTAAAAATGGCGGATCCAATGTGGCGTTCATATTAGACAAACGACTAAACTTTTAGCCAAAATCATTCAGTTTTTAAAATGTAGTAGTTTTTGCCTTATATGGACACCATATTGGGTCCGCCGTTTTAAATAAATTACGAACTGATTTCGTGTTCTATACAGCATTTAAAAACTTCAGTTGTTTTTGCTTTTACTCTGCTGTGCTTATTGAAAATGGAACAGCAACAACAAAAGCAGCAGCACTTGAAATAATATGTTTTACTACGTAGCGCTACGAAAGTATAAGAAATAATTAATAATAATAATAATAAACCCACTCGATTAGACTATTTCTGTAACCAGGAGAATGCTAAAATGACTTCACGTCAATGATATCGAAAATCATCAACATCTAGAAGGATTCACCTTGTCTGAACACTTGCTTGGTATTGAACGGAAGGGAGAGGTCCTTTGTAATTTTCAGTGCACTGCTGGTATTGTTTAGTATCATCCTACAAAGTAGTGTAGGAACTCCAAGTTCAGACATGGTGGCGTGCAGGTTTATTGTGTGGCTTTACATGCCCGGAACCTAAGATCGATTGGGTTGGCTCCAAACATGAACTTTAGCCGTTCGGAGTTGGCATAAAACATGTAGGACCAGCTCTCGGTCAATTGTGTACAAACATTTAAAAACAAACACAAGACAATTGATCACAAGAAGCTCGGTCAAAGTCCTATCCGAAAGGGCCGAAATGGTCAATTTTGTTATTTTATTTGTTTGCTTGTGAGTGAAGGTATTTCTTTATTGAACTTTCAAAGGTTCCATTATTATCGTTGAAAAGATGATGCGTGTTGATTTGCTTTGGCAGAGTCTTTTTCCTGAGTTATCACAGAGTAAATATCTGGTCGATAGTGGATTTTGAAGAACTGAAACCTTATCAGTGCCCAATAAGTTTATTGACGATGGGCTTCTGTCTTTCATATAATACGCTCGACAGGACCTTATAAGCGATATTAAGAAGATTCTTAATCCAAGGGTGGGATCGGTTTTCTTGCTAAGCTAACCTGCTACGACCTCGTTATAGTCGGGTAGCAGAACTAGAACGGTGTTATCTATAATTTGGGTTTCGATGATAGCATCCCTATTGACGGAATTGCTTTGAATTTCGTCACGCAAAAGTCCAGAGAAGTATTCTCCCTACATCATTAGTGTACTCGGGTTATTTATCACTAGATTTCCATGTTAATTCTTGTAGGAAGAGACTTCGGTCTTAAAACCATCGGCCAGACGGCCTTTTTGCTATGCATCCCAATTTCCTCGCGCTCACGAAATTTTACCTCTCGTTTTTTCTCCTGAATAAGAGTCTGTCTTTCCTTCTCATCTCATGGTATTGCTCCATTGCGGCACTCGTAACAACCGACTGAAGAGTGGTTTTGTTGGAGGCACCTATACAGTGACGTCGTGACACTTCTGGTTGTGCCACTGGTTTTGGCGAAGGCAGTCATCATCAATCATCAATAGAAGAAGTGCTTTCTTAAATCAGGAGTGAAAGTTTCATAGAGAACACTACGAACCAGTTTGAGTGCAGCTAGTCTAAGTCAAGCTTTCTTTGTAAAGGGTTGCGAGCATTCCTAGCTGCACATAGAGGTGCTGTGAGACCAAATAAATTTTATTTGCCGCCCTTGGTGTTGAAGTTATTTAGTACGATTTTAATGTCATGTCTGGAGCCGCGTAAACATTTCTTATAGAGCTAATTCTTGTGAACAAAAAAAAAAAGAACTTAGTTTTTGGAATAAACATAAATTTAAACAAATTTAAGGTAATTTACATATCCTATTAAAATTATATAAGCATAAGTTTTCTTTGTCGATAAAGAGCTAAAAATGCTCTTAACTTTTCGGCAAAAACAAAAACTAATTTAAAATATTAACTCAACTACCTCTCAAGTTCTCTTTGAACTAGTTTACTTTTGCCGTAATTATAAGAATTTTGTAAAGTTAAACATGCCCTTGCCCCACTACAAACCTTCCAGTATCTTTCATAGCCCCAACAACAACTATTAGCAGATTGCAAGATTTAACAAAATGTCTGTCAAAAACAAAAATTCAGATAAAATACTGCACAAAATTTATACTTTTTGTAGCATAAAACTATGCCTGAGACGTGCTCTAATCCTGCTCTTAAAGCAACAATTTTAATTGAAGCAAAAAGAAAAAACAACAAGAAAAAACATAAACTTTCAATTGCAGTACCAGCCAGTAGAGTTTGGCCTAAAGCAATAGAGTGCTGGTTGTTGTTGTTGTTGGCTAGCCTGGAGCTTTTATTGTTTTCTATCAATTTTCATTTTCATAAATTCAAATCCAAACACCACATTTAGACAGATACACAGCTACACAGCACTCACACCACCCTACTAACGCACCACGTGTCTATACTAGAAAATGAAAACAAATAATATGCACACCAACGTACAAACACTCAAACAAACGAATAAACAAAAAACGAACAAATACGCATACAAACATATACGTACAAATAAACGCACTAATACATTAAGGCAAATGAAATCCTGCTCAATGCTAACTGCTGATTGCCTGTATGTTCAAAATGTCGCAACCGAAAGTTTTGCTTTTAACCCAAACCCATCATCATCGAAACCCACCCACCCGAGCACTAAACATTTTTTGTTATTGTTATGATTGCCATTGTTTTTGTTATTTTTGTAATCGTTGTTAGTTTTGTTATACATATGAGTATGCTTGTGGATGTTCAATGCATGTGGGTGTGTTATGTTGTGTGTTATGTTTCTGCGTATATATATAGTATATTTTTGTTAGATTAAACATATTTAACAGATAAATTGTGATCAGTTGTATGTATGTAGTAGTAAGATGTACACATCTGTAGCAAAAATTTAACAATTTTTGGGCGGGCAAGTTGTTGAATTGTCTGACATGGGTTGGTTGGTTGCCTTGTTCAGTTATTCGTTAGATACAAACAAACAAACATATGTTTCATCTTATTTTATGTTTATTAATGCTGTTCTGAGTATATCTTATATGGATCAAATGAGAACAAGAAAAATAGGCTACAATAACAACAACAACAGCAACAAAAAAGAAGCAACAATAACGGCAGCAACACCAACAGCAATAGCATTAATATAAGCAGCAATAATAAGTTGCGCACTAACAACAAGTTGTTGTCCCTGAAAAAGGACATGCTCTGCAGCGTTGGAAATTTTTTTCTGTCATATTCATTTGATGCTTCAATTCAGCATCCTTTAATTTATATATGTATGTGCTGAAAGTTGTATTAACATAACTTTCAGTAATCTGAGAAATCGCTTGTATTATGGAAGATAATTTATGTCGAAGTTGAAAAAAATTTTATCATTTAATCCTTAAGTCATGTGAGTATTTAATGCTGTGCTTTTGGGATTTGCTTTAAGGCATCGTGCCCGTGTTAAAAGTCAACAAATTAATCTCTGTTTTAAACATTTATATAAAAACACTATTAAAAAAAACGATTTGACATTTAAGGTGTGTATTTATTAAGCTGCAAAGTATTTTTTATGGCAGAATACAAATGGTTTTGAAAAATGGACGAAATCCGCCCACGGACATGCCTACCTCCCATACAATCCAAAACTAGTGTGTGTTCAAAAATTGGGCGTAGTCCGTCCATGATCACGACCACCTCTCATAGCGAAAGCACAATAAAGGCATGTACTGTGAGCTTAAATATAGGCTTCATCCCATAGGTTTGGAAAAGTAGGTTTAGGGTATTTCATAGTCGGCCAAGACCGACTTTAGACTTTTTTTGCTTGTTTTCTTCATAATTTTTTCAGAAGAAATCTGATGAAGCAACAAAAATATGGAAAATATGGATTTTAGAAGAATTTAAAAATATTTCTTATTAAATAAATTCAAAAGGATTTTTGCGGAAAAAACAAGATTTCTTCTTAAAAAAATACCTCTCCTCTTTCGTATTGCTTGCCCCTCCCTTGTTCTAAATAAGTTTCAAGAAGAAATCTTCGGCTTCGGCCTTCGGCCGATTATATCCATTCGGCTTCGGCTTCGGCAAAATTTCACATTCGGTCGGACACTAGTTTTTATATTTTAAATATCGATTTCGTGCTTCGTAAATATAATAGCGAAGCATTACAAATTACTTTTGAGAGCGAGAATATTTATTTGAGAGCGAATCCTCGTTAAATAGCTGGTTAAAGGTTTGTAGAGTGAGGCTGCTTTGGTGAGAGTGGATCCTTGTTAGGGAGATAAGGGGGCGATCTTCACATGGCAACGTGTCTGACTGCCTCAACTTGGCGAGGCCAGCATTATCCATGTCGAAATCGTTCTAAGTCGACTCAAACCGCCACGTGGTGTCTCCTGGAAACGTCAAAAAACTATCATCCGATATACTTTGGCGGCGAACTTGAGCGGCGGGCTTCCTTTGGCCATCAAGCAAAGGTTGTGCGTTGGGTTTGAAGCCCACCATGTTATAAAACTATTTTAATGAAAAGTTTAAGAATAAATAAAAGAATGATCCCCAAATCTGATGACGACTACCGCAAACGAAAAACTGATAATGATTTATGGATATGCACCTGGAATGTCCGTACCCTTAATGGGGATGGTGCCTCTATCGAACTGATTGATATCTTGGAAAGATATAATGCTGATATCACTGCAATCCAAGAAATGCGATGGAAGGGACAGGGTTGCTTATGGCAAGCATCCTGTGATATCTACTACAGCGGTCATGCGGAGAAGAACGAGTTTGGATGCGGTAGTTGGCAAGAGAATACGGCATCATGTCCGGCGATTCACTTCTGTGAACGAACGACTTGGCATAATCCGCTTCAAGGCAAAATTTTTTAACATAAGCCTAATATGTGCGCACGCTCCGACAGAAGAAAACGATGACGAGACCAAAGAAAGTTTTGACGAGCGCCTTGAAGACGCATACGAGCTCTGCCCCCTACATGACTTAAAAATCGTGCTTAGTGACTTCAACGCCAAGGTGGATAAGGAAAACATATTTGGTCCAACAGTCGGAAAGTTCAGCCTTCACGACAACACATCCGATAACGGAATGAGGTTGATTGACTTCGCCGCAGCACGAAACATGGTCGTTAGTAGCACTAGATTCATTAGAATGTCAATATTCATAAGGCCAACTGGCTGTCCCCTGATAAAAAAACATGAAACCAAATTGATCACGTTCTGATTGACGGAAGGCACTCTTCCAGTGTACTAGACGTACCCACGATTCGTGGTGCTAACATAGACTCGGATCATTATTTTGTCGCAGCCATGATCCGCACGACCGCACGATCACACGATCATGGCTGCGACAAAATAATGATCCGAGTCTATGTTAGCACCACGAATCGTGCGTACATCTAGTACACTGGAAGAGTGCCTTCCGTCAATCAGAACATGATCAATTTGGTCTGATCAACGTCTGAGCGCAGCTAAGAATGCTCGCAATGCTACACAAAGAAACTAGACGTCGACAAGCTGCAGTCAAAACGGACGACCGAAGCCTTCGCTACTCGACTCTCACTTCTGCTTCAAGAAAGCACTCCTCTGATCAACGATATATGCTCATAGTGGACGCACATATCCCAATCTATGCGTACGGCTGCCGAAGAAGTGATAGGCTACCACCGCACTCGCCAAAACCAGCGGCACGACCAGGAGTGTCGCGACGCCACTGCAGAGAAGGACGCCGCCTACAAAGCCACCCTGCAGTCGGTTGTAACGCGTGCTGTTATGGAGCGATACCCAGAGAAGAGGAGGGAAGAGAGACGCATTTTCAGGCGACAAAAATGAGAGGCGGGAATGCGTGAGTGCAAGAAAATTGAGATGCATGGAAACAGGAATGAGACTCGAAAATTTTTCGAAAAAATAAGACGCCTGGCCGATGGTTTTAAGACCGGAGCCTCTTCCTGCAAGAATGAGAATGGGAATCTAGTGTCAGATATCCAGACTACACTAATGCTATGGAGGGAGAACTTCTCTAGTCTTTTAAATGGCGACGCTGACAACAATCCGCCAGTTTAGATGATATCCCGGAAACCCCAATTATGGATGACAGCGTTGAAGTTCCGCTGCCCGACTATAACGAGGTATTAACAGCTATAGTTCGGCTTAAAAACAACAAAACCGCAGGAGCCGATGGCCTACCGGCTGAGCTGTTTAAAACCGGTGGCGAAGCTCTGTTTAAATGCATTCACAGACTTCTATGCAGAATATGGTCGGAAGAATGCACTCCAGATGATTGGAACCTCAGTGTGCTCTGCCCAATCCACAAGAAAGGCGATTCCACCATTTGCGTCAACTACCGTGGGATAAGCCTTCTTAATATTGCATATAAGGTCCTGTCGAGCGTTTTGTGTGAAAGACTGAAGCCCATCGTTAACCAACTGATTGGACCTTATCAGTGTGGCTTCAGACCTGGAAAGTCCACCATCGACCAGATCTTCACGCTCCGACAAATCTTGGAAAAGACCCTCGAAAAAAAAACTGATACACACCATCTTTTTGTCGATTTCAAAGCCGCCTTGGACAGTCCAATAAGGAGTCACCTATGCTCCATCATGTCTGAATTTGGTATTCCTGCAAACCTAATACGTCTTTGCAGGGTGGCACTGAAGAACACCAGCAGCGCAGTTAAAATCGGGAAGGCCGTCTCCCTTCCGTTCAATACCAAGCGAGGTTTCAGGCAAGATGATTCCTTATCGTGCGACTTCTTCTCCACTACTATATTAAAGAAGTCGCACGATAAGGAATAAGGAATCTCCATTACTATATTAAAGATCATCCGAGCTGCTGACCTGAGACGCAGCGGCACAATTTTCTATAAAAGTGTTATGCTGATGATATTGACATCATTGGCCAAAATACGCGCGAAGTAAGTGCAGCATTCTCCAGACTAGAAAAAGAGTCGAGTCGAATGGGTCTTGCAGTGAATGCAGATTAAACGAAGTATCTTGTGTCAACAAATAAACAGTCCCAGCGTCTTGGAAACCACGTCACTGTTGACAACACCTCCTATGAAGTAGTGAAGGACTTTATTTACCTAGGATCCAGCATTAACTCCTTCAATGATTTCAGTATTGAGAAACGAAGGATAACTCTTGCCAACAGGTGTTACTTTGGGCTCAGTAGGCATTTCAGAAGCAGAGCTCTCTCTCGACGAACAAAACTGACGCTCTATAAGTCAATAATCATGCCCGTCCTACTATAAGCATCACAAACCTAGACGTTGAGCAGCTTTGATGAAAGGACTTTGGGAGCGTTCGAGAGAAAAATTCTTCGCAAGATCTATGTTCCAATCTGCGTCAATGGCAAGTACCGAATACGATGGAACCATGAGCTGTATGAGCTATATGCCGACATCGATATAGTCAAGCGTATTAAAATGGAGCGACTTCGCTGGCTAGGTCATGTCGAGAAAATGAACGACGACGTTCCAGCAAAAAAGATATTGGATTCGGTGCCCAGCGGTGGCCAACGCAGACGAGGAAGACCGCATCTCCGTTGGAAAGACCAGGATAACCTGGTTAAGCATTGGATAATCTGACAACGCTTGGAGTTTCCAACTGGCGCCAGCAAGCACCCGACACCCGGCGCAAATTCTTAGACCAGGCCAAAACCAACCAACGGTTGTAAGCGCCATCTGAGTAAGTAAGTAAGGATCCTCGTTATGGTGCTTCTAAAAAGCAACAGTGATGTACCTTGTCGAACCTTAGTTAGCTCTTAATACTTTATATTTTACTTTTGAGAGAAGCAATGTCAAGTCTGCTTGATGCAAGAGTGAACCTTTAAAAGAGCCGCAAAAAGGCTTTACGCAAAGGCTTACGAAGTACGGGAATGATTCTCGGAAACGCATCAATTGTAAAAAAGTCACTACAACTGTTAGTTCTAAGAGTCAATTGTTAGGGAACTCTGAGTCAATATCTTATATTTTAAAATACTCAAGGCACAGATGTTTTGCATATAAGTTAGACACGATTTTCATTAAAAGCTGTAACAGTTTAATGATAAAAATACATCAAAGTCGCTTAAAGTCATTTAAAGACATAAGAAATGTAAGTAAATTAAAATTCCAGCATCGTAGTGGTTCATAAATGCACCACGTTCAACTACACGTAAGTGGGTTAAGTTAATAATGAAGAAGTTAAATAAAACAAGAAATGTTAAAACCAACATCAAGCACCATTTTGCATAAACATGCGGTTATGCAGAAAACACGCGGTACCTGACCCAAGTAGTTGAGGTGAGTGTTGCGTCATATATCTTGAAACAGAATAAAATAGAATAAAGCATATAAAGTGTCAGCAAAACATGTAATAAAGGCAAAAAGAGCGAACATGCAACTTTGCTGTATGCCAGAGACCACATGCTGCGGCTGAGAGTAGGTGACGCAATGTGGGCCAGCAAAGTCAGCCAAGCATAAAAAAGGACACAAGACACAAAAGGATATCATATCCGTTGGGCACAATGTGGTGCTTGGCTGTCGCCGCCATGGTGCTTGTTCGTCATCATGCATATTAATGGTATATATTTTGTGCCGTAGAGTGGCAAGTGTAAGAGGGTTGCATTGAAAGTGGAGCTAATATCCTGATATTTAGTACGGTTTGGTAGGAACACGTGAAAACACAATTTAAGTTAATTAATTTGTACGGTTTTGTATGGTGATTGCCACAAAACGGCAACCCTAACAACAATAAGATAATCAAAACAATACAAAATCTTTTGTTGCTAACAGCAGCTGCACAATCAAGGAAACCATTTCGCCAAACTTCATGCCAGGACACACCCAGACAAAATTAAGAATGATTACTAGATGGACTCATCAGAAGATACAGCATGCTGAGTGTGGCTTACAGCCACTTGCTACAGTGCGTGCTAGTCTGTATGTGTGTGAGTGTGTGTGTGCGTTTTTTCGTTTTCTTTTTGCTTGTTTGTGTGCCTTGCTTGGGTTGTTGCTGTTGTTGACATAAGAAATTGTTTCCTGTTTTTTTACCCGCTTCCGTTTCCGCTTGTCTGGCCTTAATTTCCTTTTCAAAGCCAAAAAAAAAAAAAAGAAACAACATGACTAAATCGAGAAAATTACTATACGATCAAATAATTTACAACCTAAGACATTGGTGGGTGGCAGAGGCTTATTGGGTAACAGGCAAGCCCAGACTGTGTTACTGTGAGAAAACATATAAAAAGTTATGCCGCAAAAAATGTCTACCGTAGATGAAGTTGTGTGATGGGCATGACAAGAGAGGAGAAGGAAGTTGATTTATAAATGAAATTCATTAAAATGATGGCAACGGAAACTAAGGTAAAAGCATTCAGAAATGCAGAAGAAAAAAAAACCTGGCTAAGTGCTGCCCGGCTGAACAAGGAATGAGAGTTTTTTCAAGGCCTAAAGCCTAAAAAAGGTTGAGTATCAATAAATAATGGCCGCTAAGGATATCAATTAATGGGAAAGGATGCACGCGCGGAAAGTTAAAAAAGTGCTTTGAAACGAATGAGCAGCAAGCCAACGGTAAGAAATGTCCTGATTTACGTGGTGAGATAGCTTGATTTAATAATAATATAAATGCGGTGTTCCATTAGATTTTAATGGTATAAAAAAACAGCGTGTAATGGGTGGAAGGGGAAGGTTGTTCAGAAGATTATTGAGAGGCAAGCCTTAAATTGTTAAAAAATAAAAATTAAATATTGAAAAGAACCCATTGAAGCCTCCGAAGCTGAGGTATAGCAGAGAAAATAGCAAATTTTTTGCACTTAAATAGCATATTGAATGCCCTCCGCATGTATTATAAAATAAACGTTTAACGCAGAACTAATAAATCGATTTTTATATTACTTTTCCGTTTGAAAAAAAATATCTTCATTAATCTTTAATTAGATATTTGGGGTAAAAATCGAATCTATGTCTATGGGTTGAGTGACTTTAAATGGAATGTTTTCTGAAAATCGACATAAACAAAAATTAATGGCGTAGCCAAAAATAAACTGATTTGCGGTGTGAGAAAAAGGTAAAACAAGTGGCTACCAACATATTCATTGATGTACTTTGCTTGTGGTTGTCGGGTGTTATTTGAAAATTAAATACATATTATAATGTTTTTCGTACCAATTTATGTTTGTCCCCATGCACGTGATAAGTGAAAATCGTGTAAAATAAATTATTTTCAAAATCGTATTTAAGTAAATTTTAATAAAATATAAGTTAAGACTTTGAAAACTTTAATGTGTATCCCTCATATTTATAATCAACGTTAAACTGCACCCAAGATAAAACATAATATATAAAAAAATCCAAAGATTTCCGAAAGAGGGCACTTTAAGTAGTGCATTGTTAAGACTCAATAACTCCTAAATGATTTAATTGATTTTACAAAATTTTGGTACATGAAATAACTTGACTCTGCAACAGAATTGAGGCTATTTAAATTTCAGAAAACTTCCGTTAGAGGGCGTTTTATTCAATCAACTATGTTCGGCTCATTCACTTCAAAACGGATGTTGATGAAACTTGGTAAACATTTGTATCTGTTACTAAAATAGATCCTATGATTCTAAAAATTCTTTCTACAGAAATCAAGGCAAACGAAGTCAAGAACCAAGGACTAATGAATAAAAAGAAGTTTAAAGAATACGAGCAGAAGCTATAAGAAGATTAACAGAAATCAACCGAACGGTTTCGACCAAAACCGAAGTTGAGCGAAGACAATCCACAAATCGAATCGATGCCAAAAGGATTTTTTAAAATTAGAATTTTGTTTCTGAGATAAAAATGCATATTAAAAACCCCGAGTAACATCCGTTATTATATTATATTGAAGTGAAACTTCTTTGGCGACGAGTAAAATTTCAAGATCTCTTATTCGTGACGCTAGGCTAACGTTTTCAATTCATATGAAAATTTTCAAAAAATGATAGCCGCTAGCGAGAATTGAACCCTGACCATCGTTGCTCAAGAGTCGGAATCTTTACCTTTACGCCATGTCGGCACATGATAAACAGGCAAACAAAATTGTATTAAAACTGAATGTAAAACATTCTGTACGTAACATTAATTTTCATCCCAAAAGTATGCACGGAAAATTTATTTCTTTAAGTTTCAAGCGAAAATATTTAGGCATAGAGATACATCCAGCGGGAAAAAATTCTAGTGCCTGGTCGCCGCATAATGAGCTTTAAGCTTAATTTGGTTCGTTGGTTGTGATCAAAAACTTGACAGATGGTTGATAGCATGCAAAAAACAGTTAATTCAATATTATAGTAAAAGCAAAAAGTGTTAAAAATGCAACATTCAAGACTGCCGAGAATAGTTTTGGCCAGACAAGAAACGTCTCAAAGCTTAGAAAAATAGCTAAAACAGGAGTAGAATGCGTTCGTGAATATAAAGAGCGAATTAGAGCTCTTAAGAATGCAGCCGCAGCATGGTTTGCATCTAATGGTGAAGGTAAGGTGATTGTAACATTGCAATGTTGGAACTACATCGGCTGAGTTCCAAAATGCATTTTTACGAAGCATCAGTGTAATTTTGTGAATTTGCAAAGCATCAATCCCCAGAAAAACACACTGATGCTTTGTAAAAATGTATTTTGGAACTCAGCCATCATCTCAACAAAATTTTATAGCCAAACAAGTTGATACACTCAACAATCGACGTTCGCTGCTTTACGAGGCCTCCCCCACTCAACATAGCAACTATTATGATCAGAAAGCAAAACACAATAATCAACAAGATTTGCCTCTGCTTTCGGAGGCTGCGTCAACGAGTACTATGCAAATGCAATTTAGCATTCAAAAAGTGACAAAGTTGAGAAGACTTTTGAACGACACAAAATCACCAACTGAACTCAAACAAGTATCGAAAATAACTGTTATTTTACAATTTTCAAATGAAAAAATTGTTGAAAGACTTTTTCAAATATACCATTATATTACAAATGTCCTCAGCCTCACGAATATTAAGTGCCATTTAAATTTAAGACTGATTCTTTAAAAGTTAAAATTTAACTGCTATTTTTTGTCTTGTATTTTTTCGGGGAAAAATGAAGGTTACTTTTGACTTTTATTTTATCGGTCAAAAATAGCAGTTATTTTGTGGCTTTAATTTTTTTGGTCAAAAATATCAAGGAATTTGTTTTTTTTTAAATGCTGCTTGACATTTTGAACTGTTGACTGTGTAAAATGTCTCACCGATGAAATGAAAATAATGGTATCAAAAGATTTTTAGTCGGTAAAATGGCTTTTGAAAAAATATAAATTACCTGATATTTTTGAAAGACAAACGGCACGGGATTTCACACTAAAATCTCTCTTATTTGTTACTGTTTAAGAAGTTTCACTACTGCCACGTGTACGTTGCTACACGCGAGTTTTTTTTTTTTTAATTCCTACCCCGTCGATCATGAGAAGTTGGAACACAATTCCACTAAAATACCTGCAACCAAATTCTGCAACGGGCAAACTTCGAGTAATGTGGCGTAACGTTACTCACTTTTCAAATTTAATATAAAATTAATGGTTTTTTTTATAAAATTTACTTAAATTTATTAAAATACAAAATTTCACGCTTTTTGAAAGTCAGCGTAGAAAAAGTAGCACGAAATGCTTTTTTGTCTGGCGTGACGTTACCTCAGAATATCATTAAAAGCAAATAAAAATTGTACCGTTAATTCATATTTGTTTGCTTTTTTGCATTTACTTTGCTGTTAATTGTTGTTGTAGCAGAAGTTTTGCGAAGAATGCAATTGCACAACTACTCTTTTAAATGGAAATTGTAAAGAGAAATTGTTCATAGAAATCAACAAAGGTGACCAAAACATTAACTTTAAATTGGTAGCCCGATATCTTGCCTACGCAACATGGGAAAAATTTGAACTCTTTAATTTCAATTATTTTGAAAATCTATAGAATTAATAGGCTAAGGTTTTTTTTGTGACTTCAACTCCTCCCAGACCAGTGGACTAATTCAGATGCCATTAAATCATGTTTAAGCTGTAGATGTGCAAACCACTTTTAAAAATTGTGATTTCGCTTCAGGGGGGTACCCAACCTTTTAAAACAGAAATAAAATTTTTGTGCAAAAATCCGCTTTTTAATCAATTTGAAATTTAGTTTAAGAAGAGCATATAAATTGATCGAATTTTAATTTTTTTCAAAACTAAAATTTTTTAACTAAAATTATCTCTTATGCATTCCTCAAATGTCAATTGTCCGAAAAATGCAGTTCCAAAATCAAAAGTTCCACTTTCCGAGTAAACAACTCAGTCAAATTTTAACGGTTTTCAAAAAAAGTTTTTTTTTTGGGTTTTTTTGGAGTTTTTTCATCGGAATATGCTATAAATTGATTTTGTAGGTGTTCTGTAAGTATTTTTATTTATTTTTTTAATTATTTCTTAGTAGTAGTTTTTTTTCAAAAATCTTTTTTTATAATTCGTTTTTATTTAAATTAGTTATGTTTTATAGCTTTAAAAGTTAAGCAGCGATGTTGTTGACAGTTACGTTTAAAATTTTATTGTCAGATCATAAGTTTTAAGCATTCAGATGATGATCTTTTAAATCATTATTGAGACTGAATATATCGTTATTGAGGAAAAATCTGCTTGAATAGAATATCATAAATTAAGCGTCTATAATGTTGCTAACCAGGGGCGCAACCAGGAATTTTTTTTGGGGGGGGTTTTATCAAATGTAAAACTTATATATAAAAATGATTTTACGTAATCATAGCGGCTGTGTTGTAGCGGTTAGTGCGTTAAATTTTTCACGAATTGTGTCTTGTTCAAACTTCAGGCATGGCCAGCAACATATTTTTCTTCCAAAAAATAAATGTAAAATGGTCACTGTCAGGACATTTTGTCCGTCCGGTAGCGGTCGTTACAAAATAAACTTGCTTCAGCGTTGTTTAGGATCTGTACGGTCAAAATGTTTTGGAAGCGCCAGTTTTACGCCGTTTTACGGATTTTTTTCTTGTTTGGCAGTTGTTCGAAGGATGTAGGGCTTCAACTAAAATATTTTCATTTTGACCCAATAGGGTCAGCAAAAATTAAATTTTTTCTCCCCACAGTGAAAATTTTTCATACAAACTGCACTTTGTTGTATAAACAACACTAGCCTGAAAATTCTTCCTTTGGCGAGTACTTATTATGCTCAATTCCGATAGTAAAAAAAAAAGCTGAATTTCTGACACCTTGGGATGAAAACCAAAGATCCTGAATTTTAAAAAATCGTTTGAGTCCCTCGCCATTTAAAATAGCCGACGAAATTTCGTCTAAAATCAACTTTAATATTCTCATTCATAATTTTCAATTGGATTTTCAAAATTAGTTTCAAATATTATCCGATTTTAATGAAAGAGGGCTCTTTGGAAAAGTACGGTAAAGACCTATTGTTAAAAAATATTATATATTTCGATTTAAGCCAGCATTTGCTCATTGGTATAAGTTATACCGTATAATTTTAATATGTCACTGAACATAAACGGGTAAACAGAAAAAACATTAACCCAACAACTTTTTATCGAATAGTCCCTAATTCCTAAAAATCGGATAATATGTGACAATTTAGAAAAAATTTGTATGAAACAGATTCGGGAAAATACGATGGAAAATAAGGAATTGTGAATTTTTTCTCCAGTTTCGAAAGTCAATAGGAATTATTTTTTTACTGAATCACATGACTTCACTATCAACTTAATTCTGCAAAGTTTGGGTTATAGATGTTAACAAAAATAACTGTAAACAAGTAAAGAAAGTCTAAAGTCGGTCTGGGCCGACTACGAAATACCCTAAACCCACTTTTCAAAAACAAAAAAATTTTTATTGTAAATGGGCGTGTCCGTGGGCGCATGAAGCCTTTATTTTTTATGCATTTAAATGTTGATGAAAAATTTACACATACCAAGTTTTATTCCTGTAGCTCACAGTTAATGCCTCTATTATGCTTTCGCTATGGGAGGTGGCCGTGTTCATGGAAGGATTACTCCCAATTTTTGAACACACCTTAGTTTTGGTATAAAATACATACATACCAAATTTAATTTCTCTATGACAAACATAACCTTATTAATTGAGTTTTAAACTTTTTGGGTTGTATGGGAGGTAGGCGTGTCCATAGGCGGATGACGTCCATTTTTCAAAAACGTCTTTGTCTTGTTATAAAAAACATATGTGCCAAATTTTAGCTCTGTAGGTTAAACAGAGGCTTATTTATTGCGTTTTCAATTTTTGGGTTGTATGGGAGGTAGGCGTGTCCATAGACGGATGACGTCCGTTTTTCAAAACCATCTTTGTCTTGTTATAAAAAACATATGTTGCAAATTTTAGCTCTTTAGGTTAAACACAGGCTTATTTATTGCGTTTTCAATTTTTGGGTTGTATGGGCGGTGGGCGTGTCCGTGAGCAGATGACGCCCATTTTTCGAAGACATCTTTGTCTGGTCATAAAAAACATATGTGTCAAATTTAAGCTTTTTAGGTTAAACACAAGCTTATTTATTGCGTTTTCAATTTTTGGATTGTATGGGAGGTGGGCGTGTTCGTGAGCGGACGACACCCATTTTTCGATGACATCTTTGTGTTGATACAAAACACATATATATTTATTTTTATTATTGTAGGTTTATTATAAGCTGAGTTATGCAGTTTTCAATTTTTGCGTTGTATGGGAGGTAGGCGTGTCCGTGGGCGGATTTCAAAATTATTCAATAGTGCAGATCCTTGGGTGATTGTAACC
>OY282644.1:27790947-27795947 GCA_958299015.1 Tetanocera ferruginea
TGTTATGTTATTTTATGTTATGTTGTATTATGTAAGGTTATGTTCTGTTATGTTATTTTTCACAACACTTGTGGGTTCGTGGGTGTTGGTCATTTTAACTTCCTCATGACTGGTCTGTATCCAGTACCCCAAGGGGAGGCTTCTGTCTATTCACACAGTTGGAGGAAGCATTCGAGTTTACTGCTGTGGATTTATTTTTTCATAGCCTTTTTGAGCATGCAATAGGATTCGTGGAGTATGTCGAAGCTGTTGTGCCTCTGATACGATAATTCTTTCATTTCGCTTGGAGGCATTGTCTTCAATTCACTTCGAGGTATGGAGGCTTCTGCAATGTGAGCGATCCTGCTCCGCATCACAAGATCTTCTTGCTTGGTTCATAACCTGACGCTTTATCGTTCGGTGTGATAAGAAATTGGGAGTCAGCCAGTATTTCTTTAAAGATGTCTTCATCTAGTGTTTTGACTCAATACGATGATTTGGTTTCGATACGAGTGCTTGCTCGGTTATGCAATTGTGTATTCAGCCTGTTTATAATTACTTGGTGCAGTATAATCTGAGACTTAGACGCCTGTGATTTTACCGGCTTAGGTTTTATACTATATTGCTTAATCGATGCGCTAGTTTAGTTTAGTTTAGTTTAGTTTATTCAGAAGTCTTTGGAATACAATTTCCTTACAGACTAAATTCAGATAAGTAATTCATAATTAAATAACTTAAATAAGTAAACATAGATTATAGTTATAAAATAAAGTTACGTAGTACTATGTTAAGAAAAACCTATTTACAAAGTTTTTAAAAGTTTGTTTAGAAACAAATAAGTCTAAGTCATAAGACAAATTCAATTCGTTAAAAATTATCAACGCCCTTGTTATAGGCTCATTTAATGCATAATTAGTTCGACAGTATTTTATATAAAACAGTTTTGATTTTCTTAAATGTCTTGAAGGAAAATTGAAAGTAATGAGCTCAAGAAGTGATTGACAGTCAATAGAACCAGAGATGATATCATGAACTAAAAATAGAGATGCAATTTTGCGTCTAGACTCAAGTGATTTTAATCCTTTCTTTTTTTTTCTGTCCAGTCTAAGAGAATTTGAGGAGTAGAAAGGACTCCAAATAATGGAGGCATACTCCATTCTCGACCTCGCTAAAGCGTTAAATAACATATTTAAGGTGTGGATCCCAAAAATTGGAACTTTTTTAAAGTACTTTTTTAAAGATATATCAAAAACTAAATGTTTTTTTAAAAAAACCATATCAAAACGAATTTAAGCCAAAATGCACTTTGAAGGACATGGACTTATTTAAAAATTAATGTTTATACCCTAAACCTGAAAGGTCAGGGTATATTAATTTTGTGCAAACGTTTGTAACGCATAGAACGAAGCGAGTCCGGTATAGAAAAGTATATATATTCTTGATCAGCGTCACCACGTGAGTCGAGCTATCCATGTCCGTCCGTCCGTCCGTCCGTCTGTGTGTTGTCCCAGGATTGTATACACAGGATAAGAAGAAGGAGTAGAGATAATTGGATGAAACTTGGTACACATGGTCACATGGACCCAAGGATTTGCACTATTGAATATTTTTGGAATCCGCCCACGGACACGCCTACCTCCCGTACAACGCGAAAATTGAAAACTGCATAACTCAGCTTATAATTAGCCTACAACAATAAAATTTGGTATGTATGTGTTTTATATTAACACAAAGATGTTTTTGAAAAATGGACGTCATCCGCTTATGGACACGCCCACCTCCCATACAACCCAAAAATTGAAAACGCAATAAATAAGCCTATGTTTAACCTACAGAGCTAAAATTTGACACATGTGTTTGTTATGACAAAACAAAGACGGTTTTGAAAAATGGACATCATCCGCTTGTCCGTAAGCCTACCTCCCATAAAACGCGAAAATTGAAAACTGCATAACTCAGCTCATAATTAGCCTACAAGTATAAAATTTGATATGTATGTGTTTTATATCAACACAAAGATGTCTTTGAAAAATGGACGCCATCTGCTTACGGACACGCCCACCTCCCATACAACCCAAAAATTGAAAACGCAATAAATAAGCCTCTGTTTAACCTACAGAGCTATTATTTGGCACATATGTTTTTTGTAACAAAACAAAGATGGTTTTGAAAAGTGGACATCATCCGCTCACGGACACGCCTACCTCCCATACAACGCGAAAATTGAAAACTGCATAACTCAGCTCATAATAAGCCTACAACAATAAAATTTGATATGTATGTGTTTTATACAAACACAGAGATGTCTTCGAAAAATGGACGCCATCCGTTCACGGAAACGCCCACCTCCCATACAACCCAAAAATTGAAAACGCAATAAATAAGCCTCTGTTTAACCTACAGAGCTAAAATTTGGTAACTGTCCATGTAATAAGAATCGATTAACAAATGGATTAAATATCAAAGAAATTATTAAATATCCGACTAAAATAGTAATTATTAATTATGTTTTTTATGACAAGACAAAGATGGTTTTGAAAAATGGACGTCATCCGCCTTCGGACACGCCTTTTTCCCATACAACCCAAAAAGTTTTAATCTCAATAAATAAGGTTATGTTTGTCATAGAGAAATTCAATTTGGTATGCATGTATTTTATACCAAAACTAATGTGTGTTCAAAAATTGGAAGTAATCCGTCCATGAACACGCCCACTTCCCATAGCGAAAGCACAATAAAGGCATTAACTGTGAGCTACAGGAATAAAACTTGGTATGTGTAAATGTTTCATCAATATTTAAATGCATATAAAATATACGCTTCATCCGCCCTTGGAGACGCCCATTTACAATAAAAATTTTTTGTTTTAAAAAAGTGGGTTTAGGGTATTTCATAGTCGGCCTAGACCTACTTTAGACTTTTTTTACTTGTTTATAATCAAATCATAATTTCTTCAATTTATTTTGAAATCATGACAATAAGACAATTCATAAACAAAGTAAAGAAAAAATGTATTTAATTCGGTGTTTAATTTGAATTACGAAGTTTGGTGTTTATTTTGTACCACTGTGCAATGCACAATTATCTCATACTTAAAGTATGCTTTACTTTAAAGCTGCACAAATGATTATTAATGAGTTTACAAGTACGCCATGTAATATAAAGAGAAATGTTATTATTTGAAAATATTTGAATATGGTTGTTTAGCTAATGTGTCTGTTAGGGTGTGATCTTGTGTGTGCTTGTTAGTTACTTAGAAGTAAGTTTTAATTTAAAAACGATTGTCGCATACCATGGATACACTAAATTTATTTTGAAGGTATTTTTGGTACATATTTTTAATGAACTATTATATCCATATACATTTGTTGTATGTCCACAATTGTTGTACCTCCATACATTCTTTAAATATAATTATTATGCTATTTTTCATAAAATGTCAAGTTCCCTGAAATGTCATCTATAAATTTATTTCTTTATGGGTACGTTTATTCCATACAAACAGCTTGAACAAATATTCAAATTCTTACAATTTATATGAAATTTTAAAAATTATTTATGTTCTTCTAAACACTTGTTTAATATTGGAAACAGGTGGATGCACAAGTGAGAACAATTGTAATGATATGATTTAAGCACGGTTTCTTAGAAATGATATATATAAAAAAATGTAAATTCTTATGGTGTAAACAAATATATGTAATTATGTATGCTAATGATATGTTTGCAGCTCGGTAAAGAAGAATAATATGTCACAAATGTTTCAAAACAATTATGTAAGAATATGAAAGTGTGTCACATTCCCATTCCTGTTGCCACTTCCTGAGCTAAATTTGTGAATTTTGAGAAACATAAATAGATAATTTATAACATATTGAATATTGTTAGGTATATAAATTTCAAGGTGAAGGCAAAGTACTTGTAAATTGTTTGAATTGATTTGCTTGCAAATTAAATGTTACAGCATGGAAGGTGACATTGATATGTAACGATATGTTTAGCATTTATCTGCTAGACAAATGATATAACTTTGACATTAATTTTTTTTGTTAACATCTTTTCCAGCTGGTGTTTGTTAAGTCATCATTAAAATTAAAAAAGATAATATTTTTGTGACATTATAATAAGATCATACCACGAAAGTATAAAAAGACAAAAAATTATTGCTTATTAAGATTGAACTGACTGCAATGACGATGACTCCATAAAGTTGTGTCTCAACCATTCAACACACACATTTTTTTATTTATCAAAATATGTGTGCTGAACTATTTTCGCTATTTCTCAATCTTTACTTCTTCTTTCAATCATCAATCTTCTTCAAACAGAATTAATTATTTTTTCCACCATACACACCTTATCTAATGAAAGTTATCATTCATTAGACAACAGCATACAACAATTTTACATATAAATACTACCACATCAACAAAATTTGGCACACATTAAATTTATGCTTATGCTATGTTAACGATTTGTGACCATGTCAAGTCAGTAACTAAACGTACTGCTTTTAATGAACGCAGCCAAGTGTCAGAAAGCAATGTTTATGACTCGACAAATTGTTTTGAATATAGCATTAAAAATGTAATAAATGTGTTTTAGGAAAATCATGATAATAACCTATGCCATGGTTTTAATGTCATTAAAGTTTACAGGTTCACTACATAACAAGCTACATAATATAATTAGATATTCTCCCTATATAAGTTAGTTGACTCACATCATCGAAACTAAGAAGCAGCACTCATTTAATTTATGTCAAAGATCAAGAGGCAGCCAAAGCAAAATCATGTTTCAAACATATAAAAGTAGACGCTACCCAAGTTGATTAATATCGTAAGTAATGACTCTGCTTAATGATGCGTATAAATGTTGTATAATATGCTATTCTGGTGAGTTTTATGTGCCAAATAATGTCACAGCGCATTTAGCTTCAAATCATTAATTTGTCACTTCAAAAATCACATGAATTCACATAAGGCTGATGACGGGGTGAACGCTACAAGTGAACCTTTGCT